>DWEC01004033.1:0-10130 GCA_018245735.1 Microceris miodesmiata | reverse complement strand
AGTAAATTGCTTTGTAAAAACCCTTGTCTCATGACAAATGACAGTTTTTGTATGAATGTTTTTTCTATGACAATATTAACATATAAATGACTATTGTTTTGCTATTTATCTGTCAATCTAATTTATCTTCTAAACATTCAACAACCGTTTTTAAAGTAGGTATTAAGTAAATACTGTATCGATATGGATATTTTAACTTAGTTACAGTTTAAACGCGATATGTTTGTAGGTACTTTAGAACTACGAAGTATTATTGCTCGTACTTTACATATGTATAACACGAAGGGAAATAATATATCAACACCGTGGGACGTAAACTTCACTGGTGGAACATTGGCGTGTACCACACTCCTTTGCCTAACCCTTCGGGGATTATAGGCGTGAAGTTACGAAGTTCCGGAGGTTTTTGTGAACCGAAATTTGCAATACCACAGTACCGACAAGTCGAGTTGCTGAAAATTTCGTCGTTTGATGGAAATCTTCCTTAGTCTAAACAAAGCATAAACAAAATAATTAGCAAGCAGCTAACTAGCTAGCTAAGCTAAGGCTAACAATAAGCAAATCCTTTATATTTGTGCTAGATTTTTACACATTTAAATTTCGCAACGCATATTCGTGATAAATTTTAATGACAGCGAAAATCTCTTTTAGCAAAAGTGTAGGTATTTCGTTGGAGTCTATATTCTCATCTTAAAGCTACACGCAAAAGCCATTTATGAGATTTAATTGGCGACTCACTTTTCGAGACATGATCGTCGCATGATGTAATGCGCGGCCGACGAACGATGACACGCGAATCGCCGCTTCGATGCTCAGTTAACCCCAATCGCCCTCAATCGAACTACTAAATTGTTTGTCCGATCATAACAATGATATTATGGCCAAAGCCAGCATATAATGTGATATAGTACGTACATAAATTAATTGCTAATTTGAATATATTGGTCATTTGAATATATTGACATATAATTGGTGACATCAAGCTGTATGCTGCAACCGTGCGTGGTGTGATGAACAGAAATGTTGTATTCAATATTATTAAATGTATTCTGTATTTTTCCATTCCATTTCATGATGCAACAATTATAAGGGCAATGCGCGTTAAATATGTTCATTAAAGCATCAGTTTTCTCATGTAATGTAAGTACAGTTACTTGCATTGTCATATTCGCATGTGTCAATACGCCATATTGTGTAGTAAGTGTTTACAATGAGACAAGATCGTAGATAATTTACGTACAATTGCGCCAATAATTTCCAGTTGGCGCACAGAGGCGACTCCGAGGTGGCGGCTAGTTAGTGCGAGCGGTGTCACTGAGGTGGGTCCGGGTCAGGTCAATTAGCAATAAGAAGTGGATCAGACGACTCCGTCACCCGTTTGACTTTCGAATACATATGTATGTATTTATGTTTAAGATATAGCAATAAAAATCTGTACCTATTGGTAATTCAAGTATTAGTTCTTCGACTAAGCGGATATGTTTATTATTTCTCTGTTAAAAGCAATGATGGCTTACATTTAATCCTTTTTAAAGTTGAATTTGTATTTTATGATTCGAAGCATCTAATGATGCTTTGAATAATATTGCCTGTGAGGTCGTAATCGACCTGACAGACAGTAATTATGAGATAGACAGACAAAACATACTTTTTCCACACTTCAAGAACTGCTAATTAGCAAAAGGTAATAAAAGTTCAGCAAGAAAATTTTGAGCTGTAGCCTGAAAAATATTCTTGAAAATTGTTGATGTGATTATTCTTTAAAAAATACACACCAATTAATTGAGATTAAACATTATATTAAAAGTCTTGTTTGTTTACATTGGATTTTCTTCCAAATAATCAAAGGTGGGCTCATCCGTTTCATACACTTCCTTCAATGTTTGTAGTATCAATGATTGAATATTTTCTACCTGAAAGAAAATTTTACTTAAAATGTAGTGCGTGTTAAGTATCATTTAACTTTTAGGTATTAACGTTAATAATATCACATATGCCATTATTTTCAATCGCATTAGTAATTGTAGTGGGTGCAATGAGTATAAAAATGGTCTATGATGTCGGACCATTTTTTATCGGTTACATATTCAACACTGAGTTCTCCCTGTCTACCCGTAAAGGGCCTAATATGAAGATATGGTAATGATGATGACATTTGTTTTTAGAAGTTACTGCAGTCCATTTTTGTCTATATCAAATTCGTAAGGACCTAAAGATCTAATTGCAATCACTTCTGAGGACTAAATGGTATTAGATCAAATGGAAATGTGGGACAGAAATATGGGTAATCTTCGAGATGCAGCAGCAGTTACCTGATGGCTAGGGCAGTATCCATCTTCTGTTGATCTAGCTACAGTAATTAGCACTGGTGGGGGCAAACATTTCAACAATTCTTTGAGGGATCCGCTGATAAGCTTTGTTATTTCTTCATCCGTGCTAATGTGGTGCGGCAAACCTCCTTGATCCCTAGTGCAACCAGCGGCATAAACCATCCACCAATCCGGCGATTTTCCGGATTTTTTTGATGCGACTTCAACAGCGGCAACAATTTCGGAAACCTTGAATAAATTAAAAATAACTAGATCACTTTGATACGAACTACGATACGGTAAGAACTTTTAACGTTGTAATGAGTCAAAGCTTTCTGACCTTATAAAACAGATCTGATTTCGTTCCCTCGTAATGGTCGAGACTATTATGGTTATCTAGGTAATTAAATATCGTTTCAAGTTCCATAAGCTGGCGTTCTCTCGACTTCATTGCTTTCTCAATTTCCTGTATGTTATCAACTTTAGGAAGTTCAAAACGAAATAATGGTTCTAAACGATCATACAATCCAATTTCCTCATACATACTTAGAAATGGATTTCCTGTACTAAAGAAATCTAAGTCTATATCAAGTACATATGGTTGGAACACATTAAGTTCTTCTGATAACTTTACAAAGTTATTTTCTTCTGGAAAGTTCATTTCCGCCACGCAAAATGTAAACGTTATTTCGTTAAGGAGGTGCGATGAGTACAGAGCATCTGATAGATAATAAGGTTCTAAGTTATCTACTCGTAACAAACCAGTCTGAGGGTGGTCGCCGACACGAATCTTGCGAGTGCCATCTGAAAATTGCTTCGCCCACGGTGGTCGCACCCACACAACGCGATGTAAATGGCCGGCTGCAGCCGCCGGTACAATCCAATTTTCTATTTCCAAATGTGGAAAAACTCGTCTACCAGCCCGGGCATCTTCTCCTTTCAGTTTAGAATTTATAAGCATGTCCGGATGTGCATCAAAGTGTAATAAAGTAGTGCCTTCCACGGGCAACTTTTTTCCACCAATAGCCGAGTATATAAAAAATAAAGCTCTATCGTGTTCTTCGACAACATAAATGGGTATTTTTTTGAAACGTTTCAGCGGTTGGGAAAATACTTGCTCTTTGGCTTGGGACATATTTTAAGACAGACAAGTATGAAATATGGAATTTATCTGAAAAGAAAACCTTATTGAATTTTTTTTTTACATTATACGCCATTTGACTATAACTTTCCGAGAATAAAGTGTATTTGCTCTAGTAGAGGTCAAGGCTCACTGCCGAAAACATTCCGCCCTTCAAATAGAAAGTATCTGCGCACTTGTTACAGTATACGTACATATATTATTTCAGTTTACTTTGTGACAATGAATTGATGATAATGGGACAAGAAAAAGTGTATTACTTGTGTAACAGGTGTGTTAATCGTTTAATTTATTCATATATGAATGAATTTTTTACGCTTCCTAATGTTTTTTAAGTTTAACGTCACGAATTTTAGGCATTGAACATAGTTCATGGATTTTTTTTAAATTATAGTAGGCACTAATCAAAAAATATAAGTCATTCGCTTTGCGATTTGTGAGAACGCAATTTTTGCTGAACTCACTTACAAGTGATAATCTGTTTAAGGTTCATTGTAAATTCCAAAGTTGTAGGACAGTCGTATGTTGGTTAATATTTAAACAAGTGTATTCTCGAATAATGTCACATTGTATATATAACACTGGTGTTATTTCATTTAGCCTACTCTTTGAATAACCGTAACTGTGAAGAAGTTCGCGAAAACAATTCAAATTGATGGAGTTGCGGGTTATCTCGAGTGATGGAGCAGGGCGGGCGGCCCTGAGCGCTTTTCATTTGCCGCTGCGTACTTCCGGGCGGCGCGCTGCGTAGATGCGCGAGGCGGCGAGGTAGGAGAGGGGTGTTATGACGGCTGCCGGGATCGATACAGAGCCTGACGTCACTACGCTACTACGCGTCCAAACATGCCCCCCGCGGTCGCCCCCTGTGACCTATTGCGCTTTACGCCCACCTGGGTCAAGGCATGAAACCCGCCTAGGTATTAACTAACCAAAAATTGTTATATCTTATTTGGTATCACTAGATATCATTAAAAAACAAGGATCACACCGAAAATAGATTTTTAAATCATGGGGTAACCAATAGGTTTTATACTATAATATCATAATCTTATGTTACTATTATGCTCTTTTTGTTATTACAGACAATTCAATCAAATCAGCATTAAAAACCATACGCAAGGTAACAGCAATAGGGTCAGACTACATTAATTTATCCTCATATTATCTTGGTTATTGTCGAACACATTAATTAATCACACATTAATTTAATTAACACATTAATTTAATTATTTATATATGAATAAATAATTAAATTATATAAATATGGCACCAATTAGGGGAGGCCTACTCGTATGTTCAGCAGTGCACATATAAAGGCTGACGACGATGATTTATATAATTCATGATCGTAAGACACATTAGGTTGCGTACAAAAAAAAAATAAACTTACCCTCCACCAGTACACACTTAGGAAAAGTTAAATTAAAAAGTAACCAAAAGATTGCTGTGTTTTACCTGAAATAAAAGCATAGACAAATACTTATCAAACTGGAGGCTTTAAGTAAAGCTTCTAGTTAAGACTAGGTGATGTGATGATTTTCAGTACTGTTTGCTGGATATGGGTAGTTAAGGTTGTAATCTTGTAATAATCTTATTGCAAATTATGTATACATTGTTAATTATTTATCAATTGTAAAGGCTTATATCAACAACATTTCAATTAATGTAATTAATAAAAACATTTAATTTTTAATTAATTGCCATATTTAATCTATACTTATAATAAATCTGTAGAGTGGTCAATTCTGTCTGTCTGTATAACCATTATAGAAACAAAAACTACTTGACGGATTTTAACAAAACTTGGTACAATTATTTCTCATACTCCTGAGCTGGTCATAGTATACTGTTCATCACGCTACAATCAATAGGAGCAGAGCAGTGAACGGAAATGTTGGGAAAACGGGAGAAGGTATTCCATTTTTTAAGCTTCCGTCTCATGTGCAAAGTTAATGGTTAAAGCTACACAGAAATCATTTTAAAATAAAGTATTGAATGTAACACTGCTTACCCGGGCAGGACGACGTCTGCCGGGTCCGCTCGTTTTAAATAAATAAAGGTTATTTCTCAAAAAAACTTTTAAGTAAAAAGCTACCTATTTGTTTGTCAATTTTTGCCTAAGGGTAGGATCGGTGACGCGATCATTCATCAGATCATCAATGCCATATGCAACTCTGCTTTAATAGTCTTAACAGATTTCTGAATCTGTTTTGGGGGTATGAGACCTAGCTCAATCTGAAGAGGAACTCAACACATACATTCCATAGTATAACATGTCTGAGTACTAATGCCACATTGGTATTTCCAGTGGAAGATATACCTCCCTAATCAATGTGAGCATGAGCAAACTAAATTCGCACTTGGCGATGAGCTGGTGTTCTTCTGTGACTGGCGATGAGCTTCTGTGATGGGCGATGAGTTTCTTTCAAACTTGTTTAACATTCTTTAAACATAGTCTTAAAATGTTTTTTCAAGGCAGGCTCCATGTTGATAATGGTAACACTCCTCTGATATTTCAGATGTTTATAAACAATGATAACTATTTACCATCAGGCAGGCTATCTACCAGTGTACTAGTTAAAATGAAATAAGAAAAATCCTGGTAGTCTACACCTTGCATATCATGGTTTCATCATAAGTAAGGTGTCAATTTCTTATTCAGGACATGTTCTATATACTTAGGTATGATATTTACCGAAACTTGTAAGTTTAACAGTTTCCAGGCTCTAAAAAATATTACTGTGGTTAACTATTGATTAACTATTATTAAGATATTGAGCTATGTTTCATTGGGTTTAGTTAGTCTAGATTAGATTCAAGGGTTTAGACTGGAGTGAAACCAGACCTGCTTTACCTTAAACACTTTAGTTAGCTACTAACCTGTATCATAGCTGCAATGCTTCGAGCCTTCGCCATATACTAGAGAGACTGGTACTCGTTGTACCACTGTAAATGAGACACAGCTATATTCACAAGAGCTTTTTAATATAGCTCTGTTCCCAAAAGTTTCAATATAACCGGCGTATAAAGCCGTATGAAAATAATGTAGTAATTACAGTTCTTAAAGTACAACAACCCTGTTCATTAACTTTATTACCAAATTGAACTAAACACGAATTCGAAAAAACTATCCCTAGATTCCTAATACATGTATAAACATTTTAAAATACGATAATGTATTAATTGAAACAATGACACATATTGCTTATTTATATGCCAAAAAAATGTCAAGTGACACAGTTGACAGATGTCAAATGTCTCTGTTCTTAAATACATTCTAAGCTACGGAGTTCACTGCATTAGCTTCATCATCATCATCAGCCTATCTAAGTCCACTACTGGACAAAGGCCTCCCCCAATGAGCGCCATCGCGCTCTGTCCTCGGCTTGTCCCATCCATAATTTGCCTGAATCGTTTCGCAGATCGTCATCCTACCGGGCCGGAGGGCGTCCTACACTACGTTTGTCGAGCCGCAGTTTCCACTCCAGAACTCGCCTACTCCACCGGTTGTCGGATGTCCGGCAGATATGCCCAGCCCATTTCCTTTTCAGCGAGCTAATCCTTTGATTGAGCTATGTCGGTGACTTTGGTTCTCTGTCGGATAGTATCATTTTTGATCCTATCCTTTAGAGAGACTCCGAGCATAGCTCGCTCCATAGCTTGCTGAGCGACTTTGAACTGATGGACTAGGCGCACCGTGAGTGTCCACGTTCAAAAATCCGTTAACCCAAACAAAGTGAGTTCACAAAAAGGATAAACATAGAAGGATTTTTTGAATTAATCCAAGATCGTTGTATCTTCCATAATATTTTACGATTGCGTTCAAAATTAACTAATTAATAACTAGAAAGCGAATCGTGTGTTTACTACGAAACACAATAAACATTAAATGTATCACTTACATATTACGTTATTAAAATTTTATTTGCATTTATTAAAATTAAGTAGATGCACGGTTTATGTATTTTTTGGAAATTCTCAACGCGGCTACTCATAGATTATGACTAATTCAAATACTCGCTCCTAAGTTCAAGCCCTTGATAAGAGACTTAGTTCTATTGCCGTCAGTGAATACGTTCAGTAATCAGTTTTCATTTTACCGTTTTCAGTGCACGAACCACACATGGCTTCAATTTCGCAACGTGGACTTACGTATTTATGCGCTACAAACTACTATTACTTTGAATGAAACATGTGCACTAAGTACATTACCCATAAGTTGACATGGGCAATTAAATCAATTTTATAACGAAAAATTGAACTTAAACTGTACTAGATATTATAGAACATGACAAAAAATAATATGTAGGTACAATGTTCAGAAAAATACACCGATACAGGTAACCGCAAAATAGGTGTTGGTTTTCATTTGGTTAGTTAATTAGATTTTACAAACTGTATTTTTAAGACGCAGTACTACATACTGGTCGCTGGGCTAGAGTTTATAGGCAAAAGTATACGTATATTAATCTACCATATGTAAAAACGTAACATCACGTCTGTAATCCCTGAAGAGGTAGGCAGAGGAGTGTAGTAGGTACACTCCCACGTTCACCAGCTATGTTTAAGTCCGATGGAATGTGGTGAGCGTACTGCCATACACCGGACACATATCCGAATACCAAATGTACTGTGAAGTAACTAACACCTAGATAAATAAATACAAAAACGTTGATCTGCTTATCTCGAAAAGGTTTAAAAAAATAAATCTGAATGTCTTATTCGAATATATGATTACTTGTCGCTGTTATTGTTTTGTGTAGGCGTTATCCGCTCGGATAATGGAGTATAGGTAAAAATATGCATTTGATTTTTTCCTATTAAAATAAGTTGTTTAATGTCAGTAGCTGTGAAGTGCCAGGTTCATAAGCAATTCGTCCATTCAATTTAATTGAATGATCGTAACATGTAATAACAATTTAATTGAATAATCGTAACAACAACAGCCTGCTTACAATTTGCTGGCAACATCTATTTATTACAGCTGAGCTATCATCATGTAATTTATTGCACCAGATAATAAGTTAGGTACCTATCAGAATAATTTTGTTCAAATCCCTGGTTTCTATTTTCATGTATTTGCTTGAACCCGTTTTTATTTTCCCTATCCCTAGGTCTTAGAAACATAATTGATTTTAGAAAACATTGTGATTGTGATACCAAGTTAATATGGTATTGCACTACAATAAAGAATTGAATAAGAGAATGTGAGAAACAGGACTATAAGCACTGTAACAAAGACCACTAACATGGTAACTTAGCTAGTGTGAGATATTTGTATTATGGATTATTTTTTAAATCAAATTAAATTTAGAAATATAGGCAAAAATAGCCTTAAAATTATGGTCAGAAAGAAGCATTTATTATGATCATTATCAAAATAATTGATACCACTATATAAATATTAGTATAATATTATTATTAGGGTACTAATATATAAATGTAGGATCAATGACACGTAACTAGGTAAAATAGAAAACAAACACAGGTAACCTAAATATACCTTTATTCTATATGTTGTTTACACATGAATGATTGAGTCCAAATTAATAAGAACTGTTCATTATTGATTAGAAGCCAAATCATAATTTGAAATAAATCAGATTCTATCCTCTCTGTTACAAAAACACCATGTTGGGGACATTTTAATCTTACATTATCTAATGATAGCTTATACTGTTGCATAGTACAATTATTATATTAATAAAAATATTTAAGATAATCCGCTTGCATAAATGCTTGTTTAATACATCTCTCTCGCTTTAATAAAACGCCATTTACTTTGAGACTTGCACCTATGCCTTTTGTTATAAATAGCATTTTATAATATAAAATAACCACTTAATCTAAATTGACAAAACATGTGATTATGGTCAAACTAACCTTACTAGCTAAAAATATTTTTCTAGTCCATACTCGCTAATAAAATTATGATGAATAATTAATTAGTAGATTTAATCTACATTACTGTTAGATGGAAATTTTAAGCAAACCACTGACACATACTTGCTAACCATCTAGTGCGATAGTAAGGTGGGGAAATATTTAAATATATACTTACCTTGACAACCTCAAAAACATAATTTTGTACTTTATCAACTGAATTACATAGAGGAGGAGGTAAAACTGAACATGGCAGTGTGACAAGCGGCTGTTTCTCTCTATACTTTCTTTTAAATAACATCAATAATAGTGAGACAATAATGTATTACTTGAACTACAACTGGCGGCAAGATGCCTTAAAAAGTTTATAATAGAAACCGTGTAAAATGGAATCGACACTTTCGACACCAAGAGTCCGATACTGAAGGCACCGTTTACTTTGTGTCGGCGAGAAGTCTCGACAACGGCACACATTTCAGCATGGGTTACATGATGCGACAGTTCTCTTCGCCTTCGCGGATCTCGCCGATCTGGAAATAGATTTTATATTTGAATAGGGCTGACAAAGCAAATTGCTTTCATATCATCTTCTAGCACATGATGGTAAAACTGCACAATTCTAGGTAGGAAATATAAAAACAAAACTACAAACGGGTGTACAATGAGTATGTGAAACATCACAATGTACGCCATTGAAATATGTATTTATTATGTTCGTAACCTGAACACTCCTGTGGTCTATAAGTATTACAATGAACTATGATGTGTATATTATAATGAGCACATAATATATAATA
>DWEC01004032.1:0-10131 GCA_018245735.1 Microceris miodesmiata | reverse complement strand
TATGGAAAAGGTGGTGAGCCTATTGCCATGCATCGGGCACATATCCAAACTAAGAACCACTACTAGAAATTCTAAATTAGAAAATTTTGTAGTGTTCGACCCGAAAATCAAACCTGGGACCTCCCGATAGGCTGTCGCACTTGCAACCAACACGACCAACGAAGCAGTCGATTACATATTTTTATTTTGAAATTATTTTTAAATTGAAATAATTTTATTTTATTTTCTAATTTAAAATTACTTTTTATTATTATGTATTTTATTATTATTTGTTCACCGTCGCCAAAGGTTGACTGGTAGAGAATGCCATTAAGCGTAAAGTCCGCATTTTGTTAAATATACCTACATTTATAGGTGTTGCAATAAAGAATTAATAAATAAACAATAAATTATGACAAATCAGATACTTTGTAATAAATTACGTGGAACAATACAATTACATAGATAAATATTTTTTTGATGTTATGTATATTTATTTTGTATGCTTTCGAATGACAAAATTTAATAAATGAAATTTCTTTTTTATTAAAGCTGAATATACACAATTAAACAATATTTAACAATAATATGATATGACTTATGTGCTTCTCATCATAGATAAGAGTTTTTTACAGTGTTCAATGTAACAATCTGGACTTGGCTAGCAAGGTCCAAAAGAGCTACGCCTTACCATCCTGTGAAGATACCTGTGTCCAAAAGAAGAATCACGAAATGGTTATGATTTTGTGCTTTTAGTATTGTCATGCTTTATCATTTCTCATTCATAGTACTAATATCGAAAATAAATCAGCATACAATATCTTAAAGTTTTTGAAATTCCCTATTGAAGACAAACAAATTAATAGTTGCATGTCATCACAAGGTGTTAGGATGGTAATGTAATGTATTGAGAATGTTGTCTAACTCACCTTCAATGCAAGTAAGAGGAGAAATGTTTCTACTGAATAGAATCCTCTGTCCACAAAATCACCCATAAATAGGTAATTAGTTTCTGGAACATCTCCACCTACTTTGAAAAGTTCTTTGAGATCATAGAATTGGCCGTGAATATCTCCGCACACCTGAACAATTAGAAGCAAACGTTTAAAAAAAAAATAACATCACGCCTGTAATTCACGAAGAGGCAGGCAGAGGAGTGTAATACACTCCCACTTGAAACATTTAAACACAACTATTATTATAAATGTATCTACAATTAATGATACTCTATACACAAATATCTTCAACAAATGGAGTATTGAGTATATTATTGAGTTGAAAGTTTTCAGTCGACAAGTTCGTTTGGGCACATCTATTTCCATGCTTACTGTGACATTGCTATACAGAAGAGTGAGTTGGGTATACAGGAAAGAGATTTACAGATGTGATAAAAGTGTTTTGTCTGAAAGACACTGTTGATATTACCCTATTCAAGACTGATTGCATATTGTATGTGAAATTGATTTCTGAGCTATGAGATGGCCTGCACACCATACAAGCAATAACAGTCAAGTATTGGTTGTTCGGAGTTAACTAGTTGTCGAAGTAAGATTTTTCTTGAACTAATGAGATCTGTAAAGTACAGGAAAACAAAATTAAGCATTGGTTTTCATTACTTGCATTCTAGTCTGCAAATTTTACTTGCGTTCTATTTTGTTCTTTATTATTGAAAACAAAATAATGACTTCATATTACCTATTTTTTCTAAATAAATGTAAATAAATCCTTCAATGATGTATTTTCATTTTACCTTACTTTTGATAGACAGAGAACATTGTGTATCAAATACCTCTATCCTAATAGACCTGATGTGTTTCTACATTATTCATACCTGTTTTTATACACACACATACAAGGGGCGGCTGAAAAGTTTTGAGGCTAAGGTATTAAAAATACTGATAGAAATGTATAAAAAAATACTTTTCAATATAATCTTCCTCTATTTTAATATACTTTTTACATTTACTATAAGGGTCTTTTATCCCGGTCAAAAAATATTCGCCAAAAAATATTCTGTAGCAAACGAAAAAGCAGACACCCCATAAGTAGCTAACATCTCTTCCAATATTTCAGTCAGTCTTGTTCTTTTTTGTAAGGAATTTTATGACAGCTCTGTACTCCAATTTCATGTAAAGTGCAGATGACACAGACATGGTGATGTTTACGGTTCAATTACAAAAAGTGTAATGATGCTAATGACATGAAAATTGACTTATAAACTTCCTGACATACCTGTGATTAGTAGTGTATTGTGCGAGTCATTTGTAGTACTTAAAGGTACTTAGACTCAAAACTTTACAGCCGCCCCTCATATGTGATTGAGAATTTATTAAAACTTCAAAAATACTATTGCAACTAATTGACTTTCAAAGTTCTTTTATATATAGGTAATAGATTATTGCTGATCATATCGCATTTATACCACAATGAAATATTATATGGTTCATTATTTTTAATCTTTAAAGTTCATCCAGCTGAAATTTAGGTATCGAACACATATGCTATTATCATTATTATCACAGTGAATTTGGCATCAGTATATTGAAATGTCTATAATAATATGTTGTGTCAACATTACATATAAACATCTGATCCCAATTTGTGCATCAATATTGCTTGTTTTATGGTAAACATGTAGCTAATAAATGACACACACGCGCACACACACACACACACACAAATATATATATATACATATAAAGAATATTAACACATTCTTTTCGAGAAACTAGAAAACTCATCATGCCCTTTTTTAAAGTAAAATGTGGGAGACATGTATACTCAATCTGTTGTGTGAAGTGTTAAGACACAGGAAACTTATAAACAGGGGGCTTTAAATGGGTGGGAGGTTTGTTATTTATTGTTAATGGTACCCAATATATCTACCTGCCAATACATAGTTTGAAATGGAACAACAAATAGAAAATGCCTGACTACATATTGTTGACATATACTTGAATAGATATTTCTTAAATCTAGACAAAAAACAAATACTTATGCTCATCCCCAAAATATTTATTCTGAGTGGGAGTAGAACCCACCAGTTGCCACTCAACAGTCATGTTCGTTAATCACTAGATCAACGGACTTATTTAATTAGTGACTCCCCAGAACAATTATTCATTTTAAGAGTATCATATGATTCAATCTAGTTTTCCATATATGTGTATGTGTATTTTTAGTTTGTTAATGTTATTAATTTCTAAATAAATTCTATTTTCACTTTGAAAAGCTAGGAAAATATTTATGTAATCTTCATTATTTCACAAATGGTACTTGATAATTCAGGTTCACCTGCTATGGGTGATAATACAAATGTAAGTTAATCGTATTTTTCACATATTTGTACAATTCTATTGTGTGTAAAATATTTAATGGAGATAGTTATATTGTATATATAAAACTAGATGCAATTTCTTATTGTTTTAACTAATACCAGTAGTGCAGTCAGAAGTTTACAGAGTTGGTGTGATGTGGAGAAAGTGATTACTGTTAAGCTATAAATATATATTGAGAAAGGAGATATTCAGCACTTGGTGTTCTCTAGCCTCCCTTGTAAGGGACCTGGTGATGCTATAATAATAATAATAAAAGATATTTGATTTGGCCTCGAATAGATGTGAAGTTGAAGCAATAATGTTAGAATTTTTAATGAGCCTATATAAGCAAATATTGAACCAGATAAAACAAATAACAGTGAAACTAAATTGTTCTGTAATAAAAACCTTAAATTACTGTAGTTGATAATAAATGTATTGAATTTAAGTGAAAAAACAGTACACTTCAAAGATTGGCAATTATTCATGTTGTCATGTTATTTATAGGTTGTCCAGAATGCATTTTGTTATAAACAAAAGGAAATATAATTAATATTACCGTGACGGGTGAGTCCACTCGTTGCACATTACTTTCTTCCACGAGTATCTCGCGGGCTTTCGCGCATAGTGCCTTAACCTCTGCCTCCATGATTATTTCGCATCTCTTCAGTTGTTCGATTTGACGATCCAGGTCACTTGTATCAGACATTGCGTGGAGTTGCCGAAGAGGATTGATCTGTTAATAACACATAACGGAAAATTACTAAGCGAAAGACGGTATCAGGTACAATAGCTTGTTCTGTTAGCTGTTATAAGTCGATGAGACAAGCTGCTTTTTAAACGTCATTCTAGTTGCTTGGACATAATTAATGTTTCTTTTTCAGCGACACATACTGCTATCTAATATTTCTAAATAAGTTCTGGTCTTGTCGGCATCAGAGTTAAAAGTTTCTTTAATTTAAAGCCCCAATTCCTAACAATCACAATTCACAACACAATTTTACCACAAACACTCAACTTTTTTTAAAGTAGTAAAGTTGCCAGTATGAAGCAACCGAAAGTTATATAATGCTGTCTTATGTTTTAACAAATGTATAGCAATTATATGTGTTCAACATGATAAAATTTGTTTTTTATATAACCTATAAGTAGTAAAATGTAAAATGAGGCTAAATTATTCTTTTCAAAGTAAAAATATCAAAAAACGTTATCATTATTATCATAGAATTTTGTGTAAGGAAGTAAATTAAAAAATAAAATCACGTCTTTTGTCTATGGTTTTGGCAATTTACGAATTGCGTATGTGTATAATAATGATACATGCGCGCGCAAGCCATTGAATGAACATTGACAGCTGAGCTGAATTCTTATAAATAGTATGTAATAGTAGTTACGCTTTGCGTGTGTGAGTTAGTTTAGTAGCTTGGCTTGTTTGTTGATAAATTTTAATTTATACTTCATTTCGAAATTGTGTGTGCAGTTTATCGATTTAAAAATTTAAGTGAATTGTGTTCTGTGTTGTGTATTGTCGTTGAATCAAAAGATGGGCAATATTCATACCGTCGGGCCGAATGAAGCGCTGATTGTATCAGGTAGGTAAGAAAATCATAGTTCACATTAAGAAGAACATATATTTTTGGATTTTTCCATAAAAATTTTTCCTTGTTTTCGTATACAATCTTGAATGTACTAGCGCATTTTTTAACGTATCGTATTATATATTTACTATTCTCCTATATTCGGCATGCAAATGTTATTCGGCATGCATGTTCGTGGCTATTATTACTACAAAAAGCCATTACCATAGGTCGTTCCGTTTTTATTGTTTTCACGGAATCGCATGTCAGTTTTGATAAGTGTTATCAAGGTATTCTAGCGTTCTATTTATAGACATGACCATAAAGTTCCACATTTAATTAAAAAGTAAACTCAATCGTTATGGAATTAATTAGGTATGAATATTTATTTCCCTATCATTAGAGTGTCTTTAAATTAATCTTTACTATATTCGATGGAAAAATAATGGTTATTTTTTTGATGCCCATATTTCTTATAATTAGCATATTTCATTATATGTTAAATATTCGTGCGGCTTCTCAATTTAGATTATCTTCAAAATGTGTAATATACAAGTTGTCTACAGTGTCTAAAATTCGCATAAATAATGTTTATATTTTTTACTACCTACATTTGCCTTACAGCTTCTTTCGCTCTGATTCTCGATTGATTTATATTCTTTTTTATATTTCGACATAAATTACTTTAAAAGTTCGCAGTATCCCAATGAAAATCCTCTCAAAATAGGTTCGAGCTTTTCAGAGAATAGTCTAAACGGGTAAAAAAGACAAACATGTCAAAACCAGTGGTTTTGACAAAGGTTTAATAAAAATCTCAATATATTTAATTATATTAATTGTACAAATGTTAACTTAAATTGGTAATTTCACGGGCTATTTTCTATAGTACATTATAATATAATAAGTATATACATTTCTCTTACTAAATTAAACCCCATGTTTGTTTAATCATATCGGCCCCCTTCTCCCCAATCATAATGGCCGGCGCGCTTGTGTGCGCGGCCAGCGTCCTTGGTATCACACTGCTGTCTATCACCCTTAAGTTAGTTACCCCGTGAACCCTCAACTCGGGGTCTACAACTGCGCTGGGGTCAGAGGCGGGCCCCATTTTACAGGTCGCGATCTGGTGATGAAGCGTCGCTGTCAACGTACGTATAGCGCACTCCCAGTAATCGTCGCTTCCAAATTCAAATTCTTTACAATTCGGAAACTTTTTATCATATAGGCTCGCACCGTACTGTCGAAAAGGCGGTGTATCGACAAGTTTTATAATATACCTAATCGCGGCTATTGACGTAGCTACGTCTTTAGGATGCGTTAAATAATTTCCGTATAACTTTGGCGGATCGAAGGGGTCGGCTGACCTCAATCTCATGTAACCTATCGATTTTGGATGCAGTAACATGAATAGTATTATAAAACTCTCTATGCCCTCGATTGGTTTGTAAACGTCGTTGTATAGCCAGTCTGCGACGCGGCTGCCTCTTGCCACGACGTTTCCTTCATCAGAGGCGTACGATGCGCAGGTACCTAGCAGTTCTATGTCTGGGTAATCACCGATTTCGTCGGAGACATTAGTTTTGATATACCCTATAGTTTCCACAGCGGCCAATGAGGACATTGGTCCTTCTCCATACTGAGTATACTGTAACACATTCTCGATCGTAGCTATTTTCTTTTCTACTATCGTGAGTCTGGTGGTGTTTAGGGTGAATGTTAAACCTGTGAAGGAAATATGATCGTACAAGGTTTCTCCCACTGGCAAATTCTGGATGACTGGTATGCCGAAAGATTTTAAATGTTCCTCGGGGCCGATTCCAGACAGCATCAACAGATGTGGCGATTCGATTGGACCGGCGGATAGTATGACTTCTTTGTTAGCTCTAATTCGGTATGTCTGACCATTTTTATTAAACTCCACACCCACGGCGGTCTTCGTAGATGGATCGGTTAGAACTTTAGTAACTGTGCTGCCAGACAGAATATGTAGATTTTTTCTTTTCTTATTATAATGCAGGAAAGCCTTCGCGCTACTCATTCTTCGACCTTGAGACACGGTGGCCTGTATGAAACTAAACCCAAAACTATCTGCACTGTTATAATCGACTCTTCGGTGTCCTAGAATTTTCGCAGCGTCCAGAAATGACTTTGAAAGTTTCGATCTAAAATAAACAAAAGTTTTAATTAAATGATTTTGTTAGCTTATTCATTTTGATTAATAGCGAATGTCGATGGATTCAAGAGCCAAAGCTGAACAAGATTGATCTATCTTGACCAAATAGATCATATATTATATTGGTTGATGGGGGATTCAAGTCTCTAAAACGGGCTTGCATGTGTGAAGAGAAGAAAGAAGTATACCAGAGTAAAGATGGAGATAAGTGCTCTATGCCATGATGATAATTGACCATGACCTGCCATGATGATAATTGATGCCCTTTGAAGACCTGCCATGATGATAATTTATGGCATATATTCCTCCTAAGTACCTGAATGGGATATCCTCCACGTTCATCTCCCCATTACGACCGTGCCATTGAGAGTCACGTAGGCTGCGCAGCTTGGCTCGCTCCGACTTCATGTAATATGGTAAAACGTCCCTGTACGACCTGGAAGCCACAGTTTTTAGTAATAATATACATATTTTTGTAATACTTTGATATAATTTTGAAATACATAAAATCACGCACATATTTCTCGTGACGGATAGTCAGCTTGGAATGCGCTCCCACGTTTCATCCGTTATGTTATACGTCCTATTGAATGCTACTGGGAATTTAAAGTTAGAAAAACTCAATAATACTTTGCCCGACCCGGCGATCGAACTCAGGAACTCTTGTATTAATGTAATGTATGTATCCATGACGTAATCATTATAATAAGCAACATTTTTTTCTTTTCGACACAAAGTTCACAGTTACATATTTGAAAGTATGCCCCTGTACTGACTAACCAGAGATTATTTGATTTGTGTAATGACCCTTCTGCCTGCTATACCTGTTATATATTGCTCTTAGGGAATCGTGTACATGTTACACAATTAACAATTTAGTTTAAAAACGTAAAACGTTGTCTTTTTATTATATTTGACAGGGATAACTATCTTATTGGAAGGTGTTAAAATGATACATTCGTCGGGTTCTGATTTTGAATGTATTGAAACCTCTAGTAACACTTCTGTCGTCGTACCATCCATAGTTTCCGTCGGCGGCTATCCGATCCCAATCCTCCGGCACTCCTCTCGTGTATATCATGTAGTTGATGACGCTCGAGCCGCCCACCGCTCGCCCCCTGGGCCAAAAACATCGTCCTCCTTCCATACCTGTCAATCAAAAGTAAATATCTGTAGAGATGACCGGTCACAACCAAAATCCACCTTTCATAGCTGTCAATTATAAAAAAAAATATTTACTCTAAGCCTTTCGAATAGAATTTGTTACAGCAACGTTAGAAGATTGCTTAGTTTTGTGATCATTTCCTTTATAATGTTTTGAAGAAAACTAATTTCCTACTGTAGGATATGCGTTAAAGGTTTGTCGTCCAGTATTTAGCCTTCACTTAGGGGTTTGAATCTTGGTGAACACCTTTTTACACGAGTTATAATAGGGAAGGAAAACATAGTAAGAAAATCTGCACACCTTACATTTCTGTAAAATGTTCTCCTAGGGATGTGAAGTCTGCTAATTAGCGCATTCGTGTCCAAGATTGAAACGGTAAAGGGGTTAACGATGATGCTGCTATACTATACGAAGTGTGACAGTTATTTCTTATTAAGAAAGCAATTATTACTCTGTCGATAAGTTGATTTCCAGCAACAGTTGGTGCTGTAATTGCCTAAACGAAATTAATACATATTTGGAAAACATTACAATTTTTTTAACATACATACGTACAAGGTTGATGATGACGATGGCAAAAATATTTTATAAACGTTTTATAGAACATGTATTCGTGAGTTAGGCCGGTATCTATACTAATAATATAAAGCGGAAAAGTTTGTTTGATTGTTTGAACACGCTAATCTCAGGAAATACTGGTCCGATTTGAAAAATTCTTTCAGTGTTGGATAGCTCATTTATCGAGGAAGGCTTTAGGAAGGCTTATTATAATTTTATTTTGAGGCGATTCATTATGACAGATTGTTCGATCTTCTACTACTGTAATATTAAACTCTTTGTCATTAAAAATTATTTTCTAGTTTTTAGTTCGATTAGCAATAAAAGCGTGTTTTTTAGTTTTTTTAAACTATTATTTATTAATGTACATTTGTGGTGTCATGTTTTTATATTGCAATGAAATGTTTGCTTTTTTTAATTTATTTATCGAGCTTCTAAATGGTACCAATGGTGGGGGTGGTACATATGGGTGTTAAGAGGCAATAAAGCTTGAAAATTATTTTCGCGGAGGTGCGATTTTTTTGATACCGAGTACCTATATATATATATATATATTATATTATACTATATATATATATATATATATCAACCCGTCGTAGTACAACAGAGTTTGTATGTCAATGTCATAGCGTTGCAATATCATATTAGAATTTAATATTCCAAATTTAGAAGCAAAAGTTTTTGTTTTTTTTTGTATCTATTTAATTTTATTGACGGTTTATATCCAGCAGTGGAACGATGCAGACTGATGTGGTGGTGATGATGACTTTTAATATAAATATCGTTTTTGTCATCACAGGTCTACCGGATAGCATGCTGCTCTGGCTGCTGCAAAAATTGCGCGGCAGCAGGCCTCGTCTGCGCGTGTACGTACGCCAACACTCGTCGTCACAGTGCTCCGCCTTCTATATCACTGCTGATGATGATGTGTGAGTATTTATCGTACCTACAGACTCGTACGTGTTCATCCCTTGATTTGTTTGACATATCGATGGTTATGGGATTGAGACCCCGGCGATCGGGACATGGATCAACGTGGCCCACTATCTCATTGCCCAAGATGTGCTATACGTATGTATATTATTTTTTAAGTAAGTTGATTGAAGAGGTCCTTTTAACGTAACTCGGTGTTTTATATTTGAGTACAATTTGTATTTAAAATTTCTTTAATTGTTTAATTCGCATTTTGCATTTATGAGCTAGCTTTTTTATATGTCTTCGATTTATCACTAATTTTAATGCGTATAGTGTTCGCTTTAATAGTGACGGCACATTAAAACATATAACTATATTGAAACGTTATTTTGTGTGTTCAGGCTGCTACAGACTGCGGAGGAGATCCACCTGCCCAAGCTGCTGAAG
>DWEC01004031.1:0-10132 GCA_018245735.1 Microceris miodesmiata | reverse complement strand
CGTGACTGTTGATTAAGAGGTCCTGGGTTCGAATTTCGTGTCGCGTACTATTGAATGTTTCCAATGTAGATTTTCTAGTAGAAATTTCTATTAGTGTCTCGTAGTCTGGAACTGTGCTCGGTGTATGACAATAGGCTCCATCTATTCCATGAGACGTAAACGTAATTGGTAAAACGTGGGAGTGTACTACAACCCTCTGCCTAACCCTTCGGCGACTATAGGCGCGATATTATGTAATGGAAAAATCGAATTATTAAATGCTTAAAAAATGTTATAATTTATATTTATATAAAAATGTAAATTATAACATTTCTAGTGGCCTAGTAATTCGATAATAAAATAATCCTCCCAGTGTGCTAGTTTTATTGCAACCTGAAAAATAAAACAGTAAAAATAATATTAGAGTAATATCTCAGAGCAAACATACTAAATTTATCGACTAAATTTTGACCAATCCTCAACGAAAACTGGATATAACTGGACGTGTGTCCAAACATCAATATTGGGTAAAAATGGCGGCATGTGAATCTCTTGTAACACGCTCTCTGCGTCCGTGTGATCTCGTCCGCGCCGCTGGCTCCGTTATCCTGGAACAGGTTCCAGGGTCCACCTAATTAGTTCCAAACACACTGCGACGATGACTAAGCCGCGTGTCCTCTGCACTAACAAATATATCTACATATTTATATACATATACATACCGCCAAATGTAACGTTTCTTTGTTAATGTCATAATGGAATTTATGTTTAAAAACAATAGAAAATTTGAAAAATGTAGAACAAGTATGATAGGTTGTAACAGTAAAGATATTTGAGATTCAATACTCTCTGTCTACCCCATAAAGGACGGAGCGTAATGAGATAAAAAAGGCTAAAAAAACTGTTCTGAGTTACATTTAAGATGAACACACGAGGTTGCTGTTTATCTGTATTAAGTACCAGTTTATATCTATCCAAATGTCCAGATACGTCCACCATAAGGAAACAGACCTGTAGGGGTGGATGTAGAAGAAGCAAGTCACGTCTGTAGAGGTACACATATTTAGGCAGATGGTGTTCTCTGCCCGTACTGTAAGGAACTGGAGTGATCTTACAATAATAACAATCATAATTATCATATCGTTAAAATATATTCTACGGACTCAAGGGATAAGGAGAGCCATTGTACATACTCGTATATATTTTGTATATTTTTCTGTATGTACCCCCACTTTGTACAAAAAATTTACATATAATGGAATAGATAAATAAATTTTAAATGTAATGTACTACACTCCTCTGCCTACCCGATGATGTTACAATTTTTTTAAATAAATAAAACAAAACATTAGAGCGTCGTATATGAAGCCTAAAGCTTAAAGAAAATTTGTATAATTAACGAATTAGATGCATCAGAAATGCACCACGGTGCGCCGTGGACACCGGCGCCCTGCGAACTGGAAGTGCTTTTCACCGTTGTGTAACGGCACGCAGCTGACCACCGCTGGTCCAGCTCGCCCGCAGATCTCATCTCTATCACTGTGCGAAGCGACATCATTACTAGTAGAAACTGGTGACTTAAAGTTGTTGAAGACATAGTTATAATATGTATTGTATCAATGAACAGTTCTCTTATGTATTCTCACGCCAGGTCGATAACGGGGTAGGAAGAAAGCACCAAATGACAAATATGTCGATCCTTATATACCAGCCGCGCTTCACACATTCATCATCCTCTTCGTACGTGTACGCCGATTTCGCAGACTATATAATAATTATATTGTAAAATCTGCACAATGACGTCTCGTTATACCGAGATATGTCTTGCTATACGTGTGTAGTAACTTTAGCGTTATTATAGAAAATTGGCTGCAGTATAATTTACTATGCTTTGCTGTAAGGAATGAGTGTTTAATAATCTGTTGTAGAAAATATCAAAATACACATGGGTTGAGTGCACTTGGGATATTTAATTTAATATTAATCAGGTATATATTGTCTGTCTTAAGATTATATTCGTTAACCCTTTTTTACATAACTATACCTAAACATAAAATCGGGTAGGTTATATACATAATAATTATTTTAGGTAGGTATACTTAGATACAAAATTATTATGATTAAAATCACAATTTACATAGCATTCAAAAAATGAATGGTATATTAATAGCGTTACTTATGTAATATATAAGTATTGGGGAAAATATAAAACATTGGTTGCCAGCAAATTAAAAAAGGTCTACAAATAGCCGAAAGCAACGCGAACAAAAAGAAACTTAAGCATCTCAGCTAGATTTTAAAACCCCATACAATTAGACCAGTAGGTACATCCTTGAGTTTTTGCGCGCAGGTATATTACAAACGAGACAAAAATTCATCCCGGCTCCTTTCTGTGCTTCGTACGTTGTATTCAGCGATTGGGGTTAAATAAAAAGTACTTTTGTGTGCGTACATTGAATGTCCCAGGTGCGCAGCTCTATTCATCCCGAGCGCGCCTTTTCGCGGCCATTTCCTACGCAGCTGTCTTAATCTTAACGCATCGCCGCTGTCCCGCCAAAACGTACTGCCATATTGTTATTTGTCAAGATTCAAATAGCAAATCCGGTTTCGGCAACGGAACGGTTATAGTTTTTAAATCGCGAACACGACGAGGGGTCTCTTCCATTCAGTCATTGAAACTGTACCTTATTTCTCGTACGTTATTTAATCTCAACTCATGCGTATCTTTTTAGTACTTAATAACAATTATGCCGCATGACCTATTTTCGGGATAAAAGAACATAACCTGTTTGACGACAATTGCTTTCGAAGTATCCACGTCACGTTCGGATAAACTGTTTTATATCGTTAAAAAAATGGTGCTTATTTATAAAAGCGATATCCCAGCCGATCACATTAAATACATTTGTTCCTATTCTCATAAAATTCCCACAATATGGCCATTGTGAATTTGTTATAGTTATGGTAAATGGAAGATTTTATGCAGTTCACCCCGGGGTAAATAAAACGACAGAGATAATACGGTTTTATTCAAGGTCAAGAGCATTGGGAACCGGACATCTTATTATTGAATGTTTTGCTCCTTATTTTTTATATATACACGGCCAGGACACATCAGTAACTTAACTCATTCCTTATTTGAACATAGGTCTCCCAGCAATAGCGCCGTCTTATGAGATCATATTTATGAGAGGTTTGTTGACCACAATCTCTATGCAGGGCATGCATGTTGGGGATCGCAGAGCACAGCTCCTTGCAGCGTTTACGTTATTGCCCAGCAGTGTCTGAGCTACTTAGCTATGCCTAAATAGCCTGCGTTTAGCCGCGTTCAGCCGTTCGCAAGATACTTATCTGTTGTATATCATGATACACCATAGGCAGGTGAGGTTGGTTTAGGTTCCTAAGATGTAGGTTACAACCCGGTACATCCATAAAACCAAGATATAGTGAAATTTATTATTATACTTATTGTTTATAATATTTTCCTAGAATCCAATAAAAAAAAGCAAAATTTTTGACTTGCACTGTTAACGTGATCGTTTTTACAAAGAGTACAAAAGAAATGCATATTACATATATACGCTATATTACAACCATATTTACAGCAATGGTGAGTACGGGTCGCCTGCAATTACGTGAGACCTGGAAACTACTCCGCTAAGCTGCTTCCAGGCGGACAGGCGCCAACCATTCGAAGCACGATAATTGTAATATTTCCCAATTACCAGTCGCTTATCCTACAACTGTTAACACACCATGATACTAACAATCTCCTATCCTATAGTTCTGTCACCAATTTTACACTAACCAATGATCTTAATATTATAAACATCTTACACTAGACTATCTGACACCAACAGTGCTATTCTTATAGCACTGCAGATGTCTATGGACGGCAGCGGCCCATTGTATTGATACATATGCATGAGAGAGTTATTCATGTAGAAGCACATCGGTACTCTCCACCAACTCCAAAGAGACCTATCGTAACGATATAACAATAATAATGTGCTTTAACAAAAGTTCAATCTACATACTTGTAACGTTGATTATAATAATCACAAAATAACGGTCTATACACTTGCTAACCTTGAACATTTCGTTCCCTAACTCGTTACCTTTGACACGGCGGGCCACTCAACAATATGCCCCTACCCTTGCAAGCGAGCTTTTGTAGTCGCTGCTGGGGTTGCGAGCTCGAGCTGGCTGTAAATCTACCACGCACATCAGCGTCGTGATTATTGACAATTGGACCGTTAAAATTTTTAATATTGGCACCTGACGGGGCTGACCTTGAGCGCGCAATGTCCTTGAGCCGCAACTCGCACAAAGTACGGCCGTTAAACAACACCGCGTGAATAACGTGAATGCCCCGGAAACCCTCCCCTTGGCTCGTATTAAATTATACGCAATACGAAACGTTCGACGGTTAACGATTTTTCTATTCGAGCCCGGTTCTTACATAATGCTGAAGGATGTTGTATTATGCCTAGCTCTGGCCTGGGGTCGATTTGTTTATTCCATTTTCGAATTGAATGTATTATGCATGTCAGTCAGTATTTATTTTTTTTCTTATTGCATTTCAATGAGACGCAGTCGTTACTTTACGAACGGCAAAATAATTATAATAATGTTAATACTCATATATTATCTGCCTGATAAATATATCGTATATTTGTAACAGTTAACACATACGTGGTTATATTTGTATATTTTATTTAGATATTTAATAATATAATAATTTAGAATAGACTGCCTCGTTGGTCGTGATGGTTGTAAATGCGACTGCCGATGGGAAGGTCCCGGGTTCGATTCCCGGGTCGAACACTACAAAATTTTCTAATTTAGATTTTCTAGTAATGGTTCGGGGTCTGGATAAGTGCCCGATGCATGGCAATAGGCTCACCACCTATTCCATTGTGGATCGTAAACGTAACCGGCGAAATGTGGGAGTGTTCTGCATTCTTCGGCCTACCGTTTCGGAGATTACAGGCGTGAAGTTACGTTTTATAATTTACAATTAATTGATTGGTGATTAATTTTTACACTGGCACCTTTAATACTTTCACATTCACAAATGGCTTTATGCAAAACTCAAGCAATGAAATGTAAAGTTATATTCTAAGTCAACTAATTTCAATGTTTATTGCGATAGATCAACGGCCTTTAGCTTTTTCCTAAATCGTGATGACATTATTTATTTATGTTTTATTATTCATATGCCACACCTCAAACAAAGGGATATAAACGCGTACTTCAAGCCTAATAGGCCTAATGGCATTCTGTCAGTGAAACCTAGCCGATGGAGGGATCGTGTGATGTGTGTCTTGAGTCCTGTGCTGAGTGCGGTCCATTTGACTGGAAATTCACGCTAACGCGACCGCCATTTTATTGACATCTTTTTGTTCTGTATTCGCTTACCGAGCATGTGTAGTTCGGTTCCCACGGTCCATAATCCTTTGCACATAGATGTCTTATTCGACACATATTATTTCAATGATTATATAAAGTAAATAAATATGTGAGATAATGACAAAGCACGTGGGGTCTGTAAGGACTGAGATATTGGCACTCGTTGTTTTCAGCTCATGCTGTAATTAAATGGATCTGGAATGATGATATAATTGTCGTCATCAATCCTTTTATCGTTTTACTGTTATACACAGAACCTTATAGGATGAGAAAAATTTATACCACAGTGTTCCACGCTGGTCAAGCGTTTAATGGTCTTTAAAGATTTCAGAGAATACTATGGAGAACATTAACTTTATATACAAATAAATTAGCACAGTAGTTGGTTGTTGAAATATAATCTGAATGTCCGCAGTCGCGAGATACTGTCCAGCATACAATCATAGAGCGGTGTTGAACATATATTACACACGATTGTCACAAGCTCTGTTCGCTGATGCTTCCAGTCATATTGATATTTTAGAAAGCATTTAATAATTAAAGTTTATCAATTCAATTTGTAGAGTATTTGTCGTAATTAGGAAATACATTCAGTTGTAAATTAAATAATATAATTATACAAACACGAAAACAGAATGACTGCCTCGTTGGTCGAGTTGTTGCAAATGCGATTACTGGTCGAGAGGTCAGATTTTCGAGGGGTTAGATTTTCTAGTAGATATTACACGTAGTGGCTCCGAATGTATGGTAGGACGTAAACATGACTGGTGAAACCGTCTGTCCACCCCTTCAGGGATTATAGGCATGACGTTATGTTATTTCGAAAAAAAAATAGAAATAAATAAATACAAGCAATTGACTACCTTGGTGGTCTAGTGGTTGTAAGCACGACTGCTGATTAAGAGTTCCTAAATTCTATTCTGGGGATCAGCAAAGTATTATTGTCTTTTTTTAACTTGAAACTCTCGATAGTAGCACGGAATCCGGATCTGAGTCCGGTGTGCGGCAACAGACTCACCGTCTATTTCATGTGGGACGTAAACGTAACTGGTGAAACATGCGAGGGTACTATACTACTTTATATATCGTTTTGAGGCCATACACACTAGATGTGTTCTATATAGTCCTTTGATTGTTCTATAATACAATGTCTGTATACGAAGAAAACAACCTAGCACATGCGAGTATTGCCCCTTCCACCATTTAAGTCCTCGTAACAATACCCACAGTTCGGATAGTGACATAGGCAACGTTATGTATGTTTACGCGGTGAAGGAAAACATCGTGAGGAAACCTACACACCTTACGAATTATAAAAAAAAAATTCTAAGGTGAGTGAAGTCCGCCAACCCGCACTTGGCCAGCGTGGCAGACTAGGACCTTAACCCTCATGGCCTTATGGCCTTAACTATGGCCTTAATATGAGAGGAGACCCATATTCCAACAGTGGAATTATAAGGGGTCTATTATTATATTATTATTATAGTATGTAAGATGTTTTTGATGCCGAAATTCATCTAAAAGTATTATACATTGACTGTCTCGTTGGTCGAGTGGCTGCAAACGCGACTGCCGATTGCGAGATCCTAGGTTTAAATCCCGGGTCAGATACTGTTGGAATTTCTAATTTAGAATTTTTAGTAGTGACTCGGAGTCTGGACCTGTGCCCGGTGTATGGCAATAAGTTCACCACCTATATCATGGGAGCGTACTACACTCCTTTGCCTACTCTTTCGTGGATTATAGGCGTGATGTTACGTTTTTTTAATATTATAAATTAAACGCTAATGCTTAATAATGCTTTTTAGCATCCCAACTCATTTCGTCATGACGGGTGCCTAGTTAACTTCTGCGATTTATAAGTACAAACAGGACGTTGCAATCCAATATTGTGTCAGGCTTTAATAATATGTTAACCAAAATCTCATCATCCCAGATACATTTAAGAAGTTTTCATTTTCATCGCAGCTGGAGACCATCACACCTCAAGATGGCACACTCCATCACAGAGCAGACCTGTTCAGTAAATTGCAGCAATATTTTGACCAAAAAACGCGAACCGATTAAATATTCCGGTTGAGGTTCTAATTAATTACTCTCATTACGTAAACGCCAATAAAAACTGAGGTCGACGGAATCTGCTGCCTTAACGAGGCGGTTCGCTGGAGTTTTATTCGCTTCCAGTTTGAGAGATGAGAGTTCTTTCCTGTGAGTGTTCTTCATAAAGGCAAAAATCACATGATTGTAAACCAATCAAAATAGTAATCGACGAAATCTCTCGGCATGTATGTATGTATACATTTAGATCATAAATTAACTATTTTTATTTAGCTCTAAAGAAAAACCAAAGCAGATAAAATGCATAATGGGTGGATTTGACTTGCTAGTGACCATCCATTGAGGATTCAAAAGGAAATACTGATTACACCTTCAAAACCAATATGCAGGAATAAAACATTGATCTATATTAGATAGCTCATGTTTGGATCTAAACATATGCTTACGTTGATAGTACGTTGGATAAAAACGATTAGATCGTCGACCAGGTCATTTAAGGGCCAAGCGGAGAGAACAGGGTACCAAATATCTTCATCATTACATGCCAGACGTGTTTCTACTTTTATCGCGCATATCAAAAACGGATTATTGTTACTATTACTTCCGAGTTGCCTCTCCAATGGCATGCCACTGATCCCTATATTCTGCTGCACAGTTCATTGATAACAAATTATCGTCAGCTCCAATCCGCATGCCCAGTGCGGAGATTATGGGCATAAACCCCATCTTGATGAGGAGGCCTATGTTCAGCAGTGGACTGAGATAAGACTGATGATGATGATTCATAACTAAGCCGGCGGCAATTAGTATTTCTGAGATTTCAACAAGCTTGTAGAAATTTCTAGTAGTGACTCGGAGTCTGGATATGTGCCCGATGTATGGTAAAAGGCTCACCACCTATTTCATGGGAAGTTAAACGAAAATGCTGAAACGTGGGAGTGTACTACACTTCTTTGTCTACCCTTTTTAGGGATTAAAGGCATGATATTGCGTTTTTTTTTCAACAAACTTAATTCAATAAAATAAAACACTAAGATAATTTTCTTCTCCATAACCAGGTGCTCTTTTGTTAGGTATCCAATCAAGTCAATACAAGTGCTCATTGGTTTTATTAATTGTGCCTTTTGTTTAATCTGTTCTGTTCAGACGTTCTCTCCAGTAAGCGATCTTGAGAGAGAGTATGCCACAACTACAAATAGTGCTACATAATGATTTTTAAGACAACACTCAGGAGACCAGGCAATTTCTCCGAACGTTACAAGGACGATTAGATCTGTTATATATTGACTTTGTGCGAAAGCATTGAAAGCTGTTTGGGTATAGAGTTATTGCTTCCATATTATTTGATATGTTGCTAATGTCTTCACAACAAAAAATGATTGTAAGAATATTCAGATTATCAAATATAAAAATGCAAATCAATTGCCTAATCGATTATGATTATAAATATGTACGTGGCAGAGCAGATATTTTTACAAAGCGAAACTAAACTGTAATAACATACCATCCTATAGAATCTGTGTACACATGCCACGAAACAACTTGATGGGAACGAAAAGGTAAAATCGACGGGAAATAAAATGAAACCACTTCTGTGTTGCCACATTTATTTAAATTTTCCTAAAAAAATTGAATAAAAAATATTATATTTTCATCAACATGTATTTTAGAAATGAACAATGTACAGTAGAAAACCCGCGGGCGGCGGCGCGCGTACTCTTAACGTATTCGTCATTATTACTTTTATTATTATTATTATTATTGTTACATTTATTTATTTCGGTTTTACAGCGACTCGGCGCGGCGCACCCGCCCGCCGCGGGGGCGGCCGCGGGCAGGCTCAGGGCGGGGGCGGCGGCGACGGTGTGTTGGGTCAGTCTCACTCACTCGCTGCTCTTAAACTAATCTTCATCTTCACCACTCTCAGACTCTGGAAATTACATTAATGTTACCATTGACGAAATTAAATTATCACCTTATAGAATTATTATAACTAAAGTATACAAAAATTAGTCTATATTACAGGTATTACAGCCCTATTATACCTTACTTTTGCTCAGCTCACAAATACTATACAATCGGTAAACTCTCTGAATTCTATAAAATGTTTGTTGCAAAACGATCCACATTCAAATACTAGAACCCTTTATCTTTCATATTAAGGAATTGCCAAGGTATGCTATTGCTTATAGATTATCTGTAGTAGATAAGAGGCATAATACATTCATAGTTTGTCAAGTACTTCTCAATCATGATTGTTAGTCTACTGTAAATTTATACATATAAAGTATGTTCACCTATGTCATCATCAATCTTCATAGTTATGATTATAACTATTAAAACTAGACATTACAAGATAATAGATATTACGACTATTTACAATAACTAATTTACTAATGTACCCGAGTGGCATAATAGATTTTGATCTACTTTACTAGAAGGGTATTAAACGGGTGGATAGTACATACATATAAATCTAGTAAACCTACCCTCCTCAGCGCTCTGGAGCCACTCAACAAACTTCTTCATCTGGTCGAGAAACATCATCTTGCCCTTGCTGGAGTTAGGCTCGCGGTACCACTTCAGGATCACCTCCTCCGATAGCACGTTTGTCTTGTACAGCATCAGCACCAACTTGCTGAACGCCCGCATGAAGCTCATGTTCTCATAGCAGTATTCCTGT
>DWEC01004030.1:0-10133 GCA_018245735.1 Microceris miodesmiata | reverse complement strand
GTACCCACGGTTGGTTTAACAGCAGGGTAATGCTGTAATCTTCACATCTAGATGTTGCCAGGGTTATCAATGAACAAGACTTGAGGCGTGCCAAAGTATTGATACATTCTTCAAATATAAAAAATACTGGGTGACGAGGAGTCAGAAATATTTACAACTGACATGCGTTTATGAATAGAGTGAATGTAAAATAGAATCTCAGATTTGCAAAGAGAGAGATATTTGAAACTCGGTACTCCCTGCCTACCCGTTAAGGGACATGTCCTGATTGCATAATGATATTACTACAAAACATCGATGAATCTTAAAATCGCATTAATATGCATATGTTTACAAAATATAATTATAATTGATACTTGATGTTAACGTGAATATTGGACAGAGGTCAATAAAGCTGGCCTCTTATAGTTCTACTCGGAGGATACCAATTTAAACTATGTGCCATGAATACAAATTAAAATGACCACACGAATAGCAGATTTCCAAACAGATCGTATAATATTTACACCATTTCAAACCGACATGGTTCCCATGACTAAAAGAATAGAATACAACATAACGTAATATCACGTCCGTATTTTGCCAAAGGAGTAAACAGAGGACTGTAGTACCTTCCACACTTCACATATTATGTTACAGTACGTCCCGGAAACTATTTTATATGTCCAAAAGCAAATTCGTGTCTGCAATTTTATAGCTCGTTTCCTTTCCACAACATTTAAAGGGCTATTGCACTGAATTAATCTTTAAGATCTATAACGTACATATAATTATGTATGTAAATGAGGAGGTGGTACAGCCCTACAGTATCGCGCGTCACCGAGCGTGAAACCAGATACGCGTAGGTGATCCCAGACTTTTCCCACTACGGTTTTTTTTTTCGTAATGAGAAGGTAAATCAGTAGTGTGGTATAGCTTTTGACTATATATACCTCGCTCGGCAATTTTAATTGCTGGACGTGCATTTAATTCACGATGTGAAAATCGTAAAGCGTAATAATTTTCGATGCAGTCTACACTCGCAGCGCACCGCATCTGCTTCAAATGAACTGAATAATGAATAAACTTGTTATTGAGTTATTGATTGATGGTTCAGCTTTGATGACTTGATAATTCTCAAACTTTTTTAAAATGTACATTCCGTTTTATATGAATTTTATTCAGATACATAACATAATAATACGCCAATATTTCCCCCTCGGGGTAGGCAGGGGAGGGTGATATTCTCCCAACAATTAAATGACCTAATAGTAATACCATAATTTTCCAAATCTAGTTCCAAGATATTTAAGGGGTCTGTCTATTACAAATACAAAAAGCTTTATTTGCGACATTTAGGTAAAATATATTTCCACATAAACCTAACCAACAAATTCTGCCTTGAAGGGCATTCAAAGGATAATTTGCAATATAAGTACGAATCTAGTTATTTACGAGAATTCGATTGGAGAGTGCGACGTAATCTTTATGAGACGTTTTTGATGAGAATAATAAGTCTAGCACACTTATTTCCTTCACATCGTAATCTAAAATCTGGCCGACTATCGTATATTAAGACTGAGTGCGTAGTAGAAAACATAATGGTTCGAAAAAGGAGAAAAAGCCCGTGGGTATGGGAAAGTTCACACGTGTTAGTAACAGCGCCCGCCGATGTCAAATGTAGCAGACGCGAGCTCGGTGAGGAGCGACGCTATTATAATCACACTAGCGGAAAAAGGGAATTCATCCTCAGGTGTATTTATTAGAGGAGGTATATCTCTAGCAATGGACTGTCATGATGAGGCAGTCAGCCTGGCAAAGTTCTGGGCTAAAAACATTTAGGGACTTATTATAAAATGTATTTGCCATCGACACGCTAAGAAGAAGAATGGAATGTCAGGCTAGTTTAGTGATTTTATTGCTATCATTTAGTAATACCAATATATACATGTTATAGCTACAATTGAGGTGTATTATTGTCTTTTTCATTTGTTTTATATCTCATTTATTAATTGAATATTACTTTTCATCACGAGTTGGCAGACTAATACTTGCACTTGGCCACTTGGCCAGTGTGGTAGACTATGGCCTTAACCCTCTTAAAATGAGAGGATACCCATATTCCGACAGTGGAATTATAATGGGTTGATTATTATTATTAGTTTGATCATAATCCTTTTGCTTTTTATGGATTACTTGATGAATTTGAATAAAACCTAGAAATCTATAAATGTTAACATTTTGTACGTAATCATGCTGAAACATATCAAATATGAGACTAATATTCCGCTCCGCTTGCGCTTATTCAAAATGAAACGAGTCTTAGATGAAACTAGTCGCTTGTATTGTATTTCTCGACATGAATTCATTAATACAGATGCGTCTTAAGCCCGGAGTAATATTGTACGCTAGATATATTGTACCCAGATGAGCCTACAACCTTACTGTGTTTATCCAAATATTGAAAGTTCATCGGAAATGTCTTTCAAAATTTAAGGAAGTCTATTGATTTAAGATATCAATAACTTCTGCGAATAATGGAGGTTAAGTCGTAAAAGGTCATCAGCATGGAAAAGATATGCGTATGTGAATGCACGCGTCGCGGTGTCAAGGAGAACGTGATAAAGTAGTCGTATTTCAGCGGCGGGGTAAAAATATTCATATCCTATCTATACACACATATATCTATATATACACGCCATATAGATACTGTGCTCCGCGAATTTTTATAGTCAAATATACATTGGTGAACAAGGCTTTCTCATTTTACACTCAAGTGCTGACAAAAGTGCATTTTATAAACTGTTCGACGTTGTCTTGGTTACCCATAAACCATATCCAAGGGATGTGATGAAAGCTAATACAAATTTAAAATGCTTTTCGTTATACTAATGCCAAATTTATTACATTTTGCGTCGTTCTATGTTTGTCTTTATTATTAAGTTGGTCGCGTATTTATAGCTTTGGACAAGTAACGACCTAAACTTGTTTCAAACTAATGAAATAACATTTTACCGCTATAATATAATATATTTGTAGTACTTATTTGAAGATCTATAGCACTCAAATAAAGAGACCTATATTTACGCCTATAATTCCAGAAGAGGTAGACAGAGGATTGTAGTACACTTCTACGTTTCAATTTTCATTTCTGTGTATATCCACGAGTTTGTCAACGTATTGAATACTGATGTTCTCGGCGACCTATTCCCAAAATCGAGCGACATACGTAAATTGAATGCCCATATTCAATACTCTTATCATCGTGTCAGATTATAATAAAAATTGTCATCAACATAAAGGGTTCATAACGATTTCCGCATGAACCAACCATGTGGCGAGCTCGCGAAACAGCTGCCAACCGATCTGTTTTATTTATTTTAATTTTCCTGCGACAGGCCGCAGACAGCGTGGCGCGCGAAATGTCAAGGCGGATGAGTTGCAAGAGTGAGGCGCGATCATTTTTTTGCCACTTGAAGAAAATCAATGTTGCACTCATTTTTAATCACACATAAATTAATTTCATGTTTCATTAACACCAACAATTTACATGAAGTAAACAAGTACTTTAGTAAATATTATATTATACATGTTTTTGTTTTTAACTAGTCGATATTTTAATCAGACCACAAATAATGCTACGATGATAATAAACATCAGTAATTGTCTGTCAAATAAGTTAAAGACAAATAAATTATAGATATTAATGTACGAAATATTTGTAGAAATAACAGATGTGTAAAGCACCTTAAATAAACGGTAACTCCGTCCCATACATATTAATAGGCTCCACTGGAGATTAATCAAAGATATTCTGCTACAGATAGGGATTAAACTAAAATGTCTCATCACTTTGCATGTTTGTAATACGTACATGTGCGCTTACAATCAGAAGATAATATCACACTGCTGCTATGCAACGAAATACGGTCAGTAGTATTGCTTTTCTGAGCAGATGATTTCAGTAGTTTTTATTGCAAATGACCAGACCTAATTAAATTACCCGATTCGGTCTTAAAACCATTTTTAATAAATTGCCTACACCTTTGTAAACTTGCAATAATTCTAGATAAATTCTTAGATTATATAAACTGTTACAGCACAAAAGGAACGAAATGTGTACGTCTATATGCTATAGATCATTTTTACGTCCACTCTAATTATTTATCTAGACATTAAATTTATGTAATTTCAAACAAACGCGCATTTCAAATGATTCTTAGTAGTTTTTATTGTCAATTGAAGAAAGCGTCCGCCAGTCCGCCCGTCACGATGGCAATTATATCGTGATTTGATTTGTGGATTTTTTCACTACTGTTGGGCAACTTTTTATAGCGCCATTGACATTTCATTCGTGACTCAGTGCACGAATATCACGGTTCATTTGTTCTTTTGACTACTTATGTACGATCCTTTAAAGTCATGAGACTAACGATATTTGAGTTTAAATGTAAGTCATTTGTATCAAGCGATTTGAACGTTCACAAAACATTTCGAAAAATTGTTAATATTATAAATGTGAAATTTTTACGAGGTGTCTTAAGGAATTTTTGATCTACTTAAAAGTAAAAGAAATAAGAATAATTTTCAGGCCTTGTTTCCTACTGGCCAATTTTCGTACTTTTCATCAAGTGATGTTACCTTGCCGAGAAAGAATCGCCTGTAGAACTTGGCGGTGTCGTCGGTGTCGATGTTGTTCCGCCTGGACGCCTGTCGAGGAGTCCCTGGTTGAGGACGAGGCTCGTTATCTTCATCCAGGGGCGAGTCATCTACCCCGTCAATCCAGTAACCACCACTCGGTGGCTGTACTATGGTCGGCGGGGTGCCTGGGTAAAGAGAAAATGATTAGGATATATGAGTTTCAGTGTTAGAATAGTGAACTTTTACAATGTGAAGAAAATTTAAAATGATTTATTTAAAAAATAAAAATACATATAATTTGTTAAATTTATTGGACGATTATTGGACGTTTCGCTGATGCTATTAGGAATTAGGTAATAATTTATGCTAACAATAAATAAATTAATTTTCATTAAGAATTAAGTAAAACATAAACACAATCAAATTCTACATCATGCGAGGTCGGATGTACCCACTGGGCTAATTATACCTGTATACATTATAATTGGTTCGCATTAACCGAAATTAATGTCTAGTTTCTATTCAGATACACAAAGTACAATATGACAGACAATATACACATAAAATATGCCGTAATTGTTAACCAATTTTATTCACAATTATGTATGAAAGCTGCAAGCTAAGCGCATACGAGATTATAAATTGGTCAAAGATTATCCTCGTATTAAAATAGAAGAACAACCGTACTCTACGTGAATCTTCAACACTAACGATTATAACGTTTCCGACTCTATCATAGTTATTAACAACGTTTTTGTATCAATTAATCCATCTTGTTTGAACAGCGCAATTGAAATTAATAATGATTTTTCCATTCTTATTTTAAGACTAAGACGTAGTACAAAGCGTGTGATCAAATGTTTGATCAATTTGTTGGAAACAAAAAACGAGTACATTGCGTAAAATCATCCAATGCATTTCCTGTTTATAGATCGTCCAATTACGTTGTAAGACAAATCAATCTCACACCCAATTAATATCATTCGGTCATTCAGAATGAAATGATTGTAAAAATGAACTGCATCGTTACATTAAATACGTTCTTTATACTGATGTCGCAAATGTTTTGTAGAATTTGAAAATCGTTTAAGAATTTGGGAGTCATTATCTCATGTTCCAACTTGTTTATTCGTGACCGTAAACACTATATTGCGGAAGTCACGGCAACTCTTTTAAGCATTTACTAGGGGGAAACCTATCAATCTAATCAAGGCTACATCTATTATTCTATTATGCTTGTTAAATAAACTCACGTTTATATATTTTTAGTCGTTTCGATATTTCTAAGCATTTTGAGCAACTCATTTACCTACCTCATTTTTTATAATACCACGAAGTTATAAAACGCACGAATAAGGACGAAAAGTCTTCCTACGTTTAAAGTTGCGTTGAGAACCTAAGAAAGAATTTGATACCAAATTGCTATATTATACTATATACCGGAAATCCGTTGTCCACTAAATCAGGTAAAGATCAGGCCGATTTAGAATTATGCCGATTAGAATCGATTAGAATTAATTAGGCCGACTTGGAAATACACAATATATAATATCAGTAGGTCACAGCTCCGATATAATTTAAAAAACTCGGCCACTTTTCATGCGGATTTATTAATAGGGTTTAAATTGCGAATAATAATTCTAATCACGTTGGAGCCCCTTTGTTCCGTTAAAACCGCATCTAATTTCAAACAAGGCTTTTCTAGTCTAGACCCGCTTTTGTGGCGGGATATTTTTACCAGGCTTTCAATATGGAGTCCTGCGGGATGGCTATTGTCCGCGATCTCCCTTCATAAAGCGTCCGCACAGATGTATGCATACATCTGGATTAACAGAACATAGTTCGCTTAGCTACACGCGGGACAGTTTTAGCTCCTTGTGCTGTCATTTTAATGCGAATACTATTTTAAAATGTACGTCAATGTACGTACAAATGGTCATTGTGAATTATACGAACAGCTCATAAGTTTCATTTAGTATTTTTTCTTGATTTTACGCCATTTGCTATACCTATGTTTTTCTGGCCAAATCAATGTAAAGCAATAGGAAATTCTAACAGTTTTCTTTTCAGACCTGTCAAGCTAACGTTTGAAGTGATTGCTGATAATAATTGTCCACGCTACACACATATTAGCTTCTAGATTGTACTGTTTTATGGATTACTGCTGTAACACAATTTCGATGCGTACGGAAAACTTACAAAATTATTATTACGTAAGTGATCGGATGTAGTATATAATTTTTTATCGTAACTTGATAATGACTTGATGAATGGTTTACAAATAAAATAATAATAAGTAATAATCGACCCATTTACTATTCTGCTGTTAGAATATGGGTCTCTTATCATATTACCATGCAATAAATACCAGTGCTATTTAAAAACATGTAATATTCGCTTGAGATTAACGTATGCATACAAATACAGAAGCAAGAACTAAAGGCATAAAGACAAAAGTGTATCTTATCTTACATAAGCTCACGTAAAGCCTCTGTTCAGACACAATAAGGTACGCGAATAAAGGACTTGTTAACTTTGAGATGCAAAACTACGCTCTTCCTCTGTACGAAGACATTTTATACAAATATATGAGAGAAACAAATAAAACCATTTTGAAATTACATTCCCTTGGTAATGTCATTGCCACATATAAATACATCTCGACCGGGAAAATATATCTAAAGTAATAATTTAAAAAAAAATCGCCTAGGAATCAAATCTGAAAGCTATCGCACAGAAGAATAAAATGATGTCCAAACGAGTGGTTCAAAGAATAATAATTCCGTATTTTTATTTATCACAACTCGCTGTTTTAAGAAGTCATCCGATCTATGTATAAGGGTAGAAATACCTGACACTCGATGCTCTTCCTGCCCTGTAATGGATCTGGTTGATGATTATAATAATATTCTCCGAAACTCTATCAGTTCCAGCGACGATCATCTATTCCACTCGATATAGGTACATTACTAGTCGGGCATCCCGAAAAACCTACGCACGTTAAGTAGGTACATAGATAATCATGTGTGTGTACTCACGAAACAATTAATAGGAAACGATATATGTATGTACATTAGTTGTAATCATTAGATCGAGGCGATTGCATAATAAAAGTAATGTTCATTTAATAAAGTTATGTACCTATTTTATATAATTATACCTACAATAAAAGAGAACACAAATTTGGCTTTTGTCGTTGTTATGATCATTAATAGTCTAAAATATATATACCACTACACATAATTAATACAAACATGTCCCTTTAAAAATTTATTAAAATGTATTTAAAATAAGTTGCCGCTAAGAGCCTTAAGTAAACATACACAGTTAAATATTTTCGCTCATGTTGTAAAATAAAACCCCTTTATAAACTATCCCTTGACAATATAAACAAGACTCCTTATCAAATTCATTTCACAGCGCATAACCAACAGCCGCATTACTAAAGTTGTGGCAGACTAGACACTTTTTACAAAACTATTTAGTTGTCGATATTTTATACAAACATGATGTAATTAGTCTGGGTTGGAAGCATGGGCTTAGATTACACGTTTAAACTGCAAACTGTCTAATGATGATTATTATTCAAATTAATAATTGTATTCGAACTCAATAATTCAAATTAATTACATTTATCGGAAGAAATAACTTTCTCATGTGTACTGCAATCGCCCCTTGATATTACAGAACGCGATTTTAATATATGTATATTGTGATACCTACTTAAGTACTTGGTCATACATTTATATTTATTTAATTATAAGCCTAGAATGATAAAAATTCATTGAATGAAAAGTAATTTTCGATTCATTAACTAAGTTGACTTACAACGGGTGAATAATACATTTGATAGATGTCTATAAACTAAGCATCCTTTTTGTATAAACAAAATCGCGAAGTCGCAACATTAAATGTTACATTGAACACAACTTTACCCTAAGGAACACGCTACTTCAGACCTCGAGCGCTGATTTCCCAAGATATGAAACCGTGGTCGCCATCTAATTTAATTAATGTTTTAATCAACTAATTTGCGGTATTGTATATGACGTTTCGCTCACCCCTAGCGGTGGCGGGCACGAGAATATTCCGTCTCGCGTCCGTGAATAACGTTGACCTCGATGATATTATAAATAATTATTGTACACGAAATATTTAAAACATGTACCGCAAATGAGAAGTTTTGTTTTCATTTTGTTTTCGTATAACTACTGTGGAACAAACAAGATAATATAAAGAGATGTCATAATTACATCACGCCCAATCTGTTGTGTCGTGGGAAATCTGACGAAATATTTTAAACTTTGCTACTGTGGCGTGACATTTTGTAAAATAATTTTTTTATCCTCTTCAGTACAAACAGAAGTAATCCGTGATACAAAACATTGGGCGGATCTAAATAGTCCAATTTTGCGTTAGCTGATTCAAGGTATTAATGACGGGCAAAATAATTAACTTAATGAAAATCGTAACTGTTCATGAATAACAATGAACGTAGCTAGATAAAGGACTTTTTCTATCATTCATAGAAGTCAACTTTAAAGTTGAAATATTGATTTGTCAAATAAAAGCTTGTCGTTTGACAAGACATAAATATTTATGAGTGTAAGTATGTACTTCGATTAAATGGTTTGCCTTATTCCTGTATGCTCTGAAGTTTAGTAAAGTATGAAATATGACTGTATTTCAAATAAAACACTACAGAGACGTGGAAGGCTTAAGAAATTTTAACAAGCATAACTAACTGTCACGGCGCAAACGTGAATTTCAAAAGATGACTGTGCCTAGCCAAGCGCCTCTCGCTAATCTACGCAGAGCACTTTCACACTTCTGTTCTCAACATTTCCTCTACTTTCTCTTGCAAATGGCTTGCAACAACAATGAAAGTTATTACGGATTACATCAGATACGATAATAAATTATAGATGTAAATATGAAAGTCATTTAACATTACTGAAAGTATTCCCGTATCGATCTGTAGCTTCATTATTTTATCGCTGTTAGAGCGAAACCAATCAAAAAATATTACTTTCAGACACTATGAGTCATTGTTATATATACATTTATGAAGAAACGTGCACAAACATGAAGATAAACATCAGATTAATATTATCCGAATCTTAATTGTCTGAAGACTAATAAAGCGTATTGATGGCTCATTATAAAATTTGCCATTATTTTTTCTAAGCTCGCAAATGAAAAGATGAAAGACGTGGTGGGCAGATTATTTAATATTCTATTAGCAAATGTTATCATTTAACAACAGTGGAAAACGAGCAATTATTTGACTGCGCAGTTTACATAACACGTTAAACAATCATTAAATAAAAATTCTATTTGAAAATCGTAAGAAAAACTGCTTTTGAACGTCTTGAACTGCTGCTTAACAGATCTAGTTTGTTTACGCAATGACGTCGGGCACTAATTAAAAGTTTTCAACGTTTCGAGGTTACGCCACTTTGAAGTCTTAGTCACGTTGCCTGCTCGCACCGAACACTTGTAACATAAAGCGA
>DWEC01004029.1:0-10134 GCA_018245735.1 Microceris miodesmiata | reverse complement strand
GTGCGCGCCATGGATTTGAACCCAGACCTCCGGAGTGAGAGGCTGAATTCTTAACCACTAGGCTATCACTGCTTTCTGTGCGTATATATCGTTATCAAATTGAAATCATCCTATTGTATGGAGCTAGACCAAGATTGGGTAGGAATCCTTTATCTGCCTATACGGGTATCATACGATAATATGATAAATTAGCATGTACATATTAATATCATCGTGCATGTACATATTAATTGCCCTTATTTAAAATTATAATTAATTTTCCTGTAAAAAGAGCTTTGTTATGTACACATTATTATCAATCGGAGAAGTCGTGTTATTGTTGTATGTACCTGTATCTGAAAGAAAACATAAAGAACGAATAAACTTGGTATCTATTTCTTACATAGGTAAATATACTGAAGTTATGGACCCGGAGAATTGTGTACACATTTAACATAATCACAGTACTATTTAATATAATCTACGTGTCGATCTTTCTAATATATTACTTTATTAAAGTTTAATAAAATAATAAAAATATTCATTTTTCTGTAGACATCAATTCACTGACCACGCGAGATTTTCCATTCTCGTTTTTCGCTCAATGAACGAAAAGTGAATGAAAACTTCATATGAAATAAAGTTATGAGGGTGGAAAAAACTGTTTGGTACGTGTAAATAAAAATAGCGCATGCCTGCCCGTCTCTAATAAGAACTTGCAGCGTTTCTCTAGATGGGAAAACCATGAGGAACTCCGAACATTTAAGTATATTATCTATGTTCAATATGCTTAACTATTTTAATAGAGCCTGAATGTAAGTAATAATAATACTTAATTCATGAAATGGTGATAGTAGATGTAAAATTTTATACATAACAAAATCACACCTGTGTTTTCCCGAAAGGTAGCCAGAAGAGTGTATTACTGCCACCTTTCATCTACTGTGTTATAAGTCGTAATGATGTCCTAGGGGGTGACGCCAATGGTAAACTTCATACATACTTGACGTATTCATTTAAAAATTTTATTCATCACAAATCAATCACGAATAAAATAGGTACCAACTCTACATTTAACCAATTAACCTTAACTATAATAATAATAATATCACTTTTTAAACTCCATTTAAAGACAATATAGGTACTCGTATTACGATACCAAATTATAATCGAAATTAATAAGATACAAATGATGTTATTATTAATTATTAAACATACCTAATCACTTTAAAATTATTAAATATCGGAGTTCACATTAAATAATCTGAAACAAGTCTTTTTTATTTTCTAAGTGGTGTGATTAAAATAAAAATATTATGCTAAATTTGAATCAAGTAAAAGTAGTAAACAAATGAATTTTCATTAAAAACACTTAAAATGGAGACACGTTACTTTAAACAAAAACTTAAAACAAAATCAATTTAAGACTAAAACAAAATTTATTTACGTATACATTACATTAACATCGCAAACTTTTCACAAAGTACCATCAAAATGAAAATATGTCACGAAAGACCGTTTTCCGATCCGTAAATAGAATAAAAAAGCATTTGTATACAAAGTGAGCAGATAATCGATGCTGTTGAATATTTCAAAGAGGTGGAACGTGATGAAAATATATACGTGCATACTGAGGACTCGTTCCGCTAGTCGCCGCGAAAATCAATGCGATGTCCTATTTTCGCTGTAAATATTTTTTTTCGTTCCAGTGTTGATGGGTCTCCTCTTAAAAAGAGATGATTAAGGCCATAGTAGCCAAGCTGGCCAATTGCGGTTGGCAGACTTCACATTTACAGAACATTAAGAACATTAGAGAGAAGAGAATCTTAGTAAACATTTTGTAAAAGAGTACATAATCGTATAAAACATAAACACAATTCCAACCCGTATTAGTTCTACTTAAGGAATGTTTTCGTTTTTTTTTTTCGATTCCGTCTGTGCAATTGGTATCTATGAATTATCAAAAAAATGTCAATCTTATTGTACACTTCTAACTACACTACATTCCTAATCGGTTATATGAACCCAGCAATTTTTTTGGAGTGACGAATTTGTCACTCGACTGCTGTGAAACGCGTACCTAATCTGCGAGCGGTTATCAAAGGCTCCCTTTTACCACTCCCTTCTGATTTATTTTGCAACAATTTAAAATTTTACAGCGATAAGAAAAGAATCAGTCATGAATTACGGGGTTCGCAAACATTGCCATTACGACACATTTATTTATTGAAAGGCCCTTCAGGTCCTATTAAAATATCACAACATAATAAATAAGAATAGGAATAAATAATATCATTATTATTACATAGCTGCCATCTTAAGGAAAGTACTTATAACACTTGAGTAATGTCAGCTTTTCATATTGTACAATTTTATTTTCAAAAAAATAATATTAACCGTTAACATTATATTAAATCGCATATAATTTAAACCCATACCTAACCTTTATAAAGCTTACACATACTTATCAAACATCTAACCGCCAGCTCGGCGTATAATTTCCAAACAGTGCGAAAGCCAGCCTCCCGTCAAAACACCGTCTACCAACGTATGCCGCGGTTATGTGAGGTAACCACACTGCATCATGCATTCGTGTGAGTGATCCAGTTTATTGATTTATGGCGGTAGATTTATGCTTGCCCTCTTGCTCTTAATGAAAACTATGACAGAGCAAGAGAGACATAGCTCACCTGGTTGTTGAGTAGAGAACCACGTGTGTGCGTAATAACCATAAAACAAATCTAACTTCTATAATGTGCTGTTCCTTCGAAATATTTTAATTTTGGCCATTCGCATTTATTAGTAATAATGTCAGTACCATAATAACATTTGGGAAAAATTCAAGAGAGGATGAATTGAATTCACACAGGAACGCGTTCACTATTGTCTGTTGCTGTTGGCGGCAAAGCAATCACGGTGTCGCAGCAAATAGTCTAAAGGGGTAATTAGTTTGTTTTGCCGGTTGGGGCACGTAACTCCGCCTTAGCTAAGCGCCGTCAAACAATGAGCTCCTCGCCAAAGTTATTGAATCTGTCCCGTTTACTTATTTACAACCAAGGAAGCGATCTCATTTAATATTTAAGACACTGCGAGACGTAAAATATCTTTACTGTTAAGCTGATTAATTTACTCTATTATAAGTAGGTATATTTGATGTTAGTAATTATATCGAATCAAACGACAGTGGAGGTATCAGAAATAAATCTTCGAAAGGATTAATTTTAAGAGGATTCGTAAGAAGGAAATACCCTTGAAGTATCCTCGAACGAGCGAGGGCGGGTACCGCCCCAAAAGAAAGGACATTTATAAACCATTTAATGATTGTCAATACCTTTGTGCGTCAATATCATAACTTATCAAGGACTATATTAGTTTATAAGTCTGTTTTGTTTCTATAACGTTTAGTTTTCTGCTATATTTTTATTTTTCTTCTTTCTTGATTATATTTCTCAGAAACAATAGTGGCTTTTATTATACCACAATATTCAAGTATGTTCGGTGATACCGCTAAAAACTCAAAACAACCCTACGATACTTTTACAGTAATTTTTCGGCCCTCATTTATGATTCGCTACAAATTAGCAATGCTTCGTGTTGGTTCATTTCGCAAATTCCTCGCTCTTGCTAAGTTCTGGGAGCATTAAATTTTCACGAAATTGCTTTCAAACTTTTCCTCTCTCAATAAGCCGGCGCTCAATATCCGAAGGCATACTTAGAATCACATAGTTGCTATTGTGTGTTAATTACCACCTGGTTACATTCTTTGTTCATTATCCCGCTTCGTTCGCTTCCAGTTATTTGTAAACTTTTCGCTCAACCTGAAATTATACGAATTTGTTGACGTTGTTCCCATAATTAATCATTTACACGGCTATTTACGTTTTATTTGCGCAGAATAAATGTTTGGAAACCGATCTGTGTAAATTTTATTCGCTAAAAAGTGTTTCAGTCAGTCTTATTATTTCTAATAGGTATTTCCAGTAGTGGCCCGGAGTGTTGACGCGTGCCGGAGGTACGGTAATAGGCTCACTACCTAGTTCCATGATGAGACGTAAACGTAACGAGTGAAACCTAGAAGTGTACTAGAATCCCCTGCCTAATCCTTCGGGAATTACAGGCGTCATATTACGTACGAAAATATAAACGTATTCACGTATAACCTTCCGAAAATCACGTGCACGAAACATTTTCCGAAATTAAAGTAAGCAATTAATAATTTCGCTGTTCCACATAGCACGTTGCGGTTAGCGCTCGTTCGCTGGTCACTTTATCCCGGTGTCAGAATTGAAAATGAACCGGTTCCGTAAATGGACTATTACCTCACTCCGGAACATTCTGGACGGCCGGTTGCCCTACGAATATAGAGCCAGCCGAACTTGCCTTAATAATTCAACAGTGCAATGCTTTTACAAAACCTGTCGGCGTCAATCCTAATTTAGCGCCGCCGATCAGGCCGCTTTCGGAAAGTGTCGCTAGACTAACCTAATGGAACTCTCCTGTACTCCGCTGAATTTCGCCGATGCAGGTCTAAAATAATCGTCTATTTGCTACAATACAAATTTAGATCCTTGCTACAGCACTCCAATTATTTGTTTTGAAAATTGATCGGATTGCATTTGATGTATTTCCGTTTGCTCTAACTATACATTTAGAATGTAACTGAATCATAACGTTATGGTATGCGTAAACATAACATACGGCCATACGGGCATAAAGAAGACTACTTACATAGTGATAAAGCTTTGAAATTAATGTCAAATCACTAAATTCAAACGGTTATAATTTATTAACAAATAATGAAATAATTTCCACACTTTTATAGGTTGTTACCAGTAAGTTATTGGGTAAGGACATACTTACATATAATATGAGAATGGAATTATAAATTTTTGGCAGCAGTTGTATCGAATACAAAGCGCTGCGGCAAGCACCCTCCGATTTAGACAGACGGCAATATCATACTGAATTTATAATCGCTACAAACGATACGGAGAAATTAATTAATATTGTAATATATGTTGCTATTTCTGTTCTATATAAATTTCTTGTCGATTGTCGATTGTCGATTGCTTGATGTTTAAGTAATAAAAAAAATTTTGTGTTCGACCCGGGAATCGAATCCGGGACCTCCAGATCGGCAGTCGCACTTGCAACCAACACGACCAACGAGGCAATCTAATAAATTAAATAAACAAATTCCTAAATGATGATGTTATGAGTAAAAAAAAATTATTAAAGAAATTGTACGATAAAGACATAGTTAAATCTTGACTGGAGACAGTGACACGTATAAATTGTTGGTTTTGAGTAAAAACACTTTATTTACAACATAATAATAGATATATGTTTTGACAACCACTAAGAAGAGTAGCTAGCCCTGTATAGAAAAAATGACGCCGCAAACTACTGTTTCAAAAAGGACCTGTTGAGTGACATGCCATGGTTTTCAATTACTTATCTCATCCATTGCTTAAATATATGACAATAGGAATAGTTCGATTCGAACACGTGTTTTAATAAATCCGTGTATTCGTTAAATTAAATTAAATTCGTTAAGTTAAATTCGTGTATTAACATACGTTTTATAGACGAACATTATTACATTATAATTTGAACGTTTGGATGTAGAGTAAGACAGGAATAAATGAAGGAAGAACCGAATGAATGCATATGTGACAAAATAAATGAATGCGAAGAATACGTTGGACGCTTTAAACTCTTTTTATTTCGACCCTTTTATCATTCCACTGTTGGAATATAGGATTCCTTTCATATTGAGAGGGTTAAGGAAATGGTCTGCTGCGCTGGCCGAGTGCGGGTTAGGAGACTTCACACGCCTTAGAGATTTTTTAAAAAAATCGAAGGTGTGCAGGTTTCTCTCATGGTATTTTCCTTCACCATCAGCAAGTTATATTTAATGTTAAAACGCACTTTTGTTAAGAGGTACGCGCCCGATGATTTTAAACTCAGGACCACCGTAATGATAGGCTGAATTTTTAACCCATCGGCCATCACTGGTTTTTTACTTTAAGCTTTTGAGCTGTATATTTATATGGCTTAAAATAAAAAGGTGGGAATAAAACGTTAAAAATTAATGATAGAACTGAGGGATTTATTACTGATTTGAGTTCATTTTAAACAAATCATTGTATATCACAAATGTGTATATTCGCTACAGGAACAAAACGACTTCCACGTCGTACTCAGTAAAGAAGTGCCACAAAGGGATGAAGCTAAGTGACGAGGATAACACAAAAGGGGTTCTATAAGAAAGCAATTTCTTTCAGACAACCTTTATGTCTTTGTGCTACGAACAGAGTCAGAGACGGGTGGAGATTGGAAACAGATAGAGATTATACGGGGATATGTGTTCCAATATTCTGTGACGAATGTTTCAAATTTTGGTGATTTAACAACAAACCTGTTATCATTTTTCATTAATAAAGAATCTGTACTTTAATTTATATTACAAAGATGTCTTTGTCATTAATTGAAACAGATTGGTATGTCTACTTATGATTTAATACATATTGCTGATAATTTTAAGAGCTAAATTGGAATAACTGATGAATATAATAGCTTATAACTTCCCTAATCCAGAATATTGCACACAAGTAGTCCTAAGTAATGCAAGTGTAACATCAGGCCGAAGGGACAGTCAGAGGAGTGTAGTGCACCCCCACGTTTCACCAGTAACGTTTACGTCCCATGGAATAGGTGGTGGCTTATTGCCATACACCGGGCACAGATCCAGACTTCGAGTCACTACTAGAAATGCTAAATTAGGAAAACCCAAAAGCACCCGGGATTTGAAGCCAGAATCTTCAAATCGTCAGTTGCGCTTGCAACCACTCGACCAACGAGGCAGTAACGGGAACTCCCCTTTGTTGTTACGAGCATAATTGGAGAGATACATTCTCTGATTACACCCTCCTAAATTAAAAATCTGTATTATCCTGAACGTTATCCACCTGCCGCAGGTCACAGCTTCCATTGTTAATATTATGTACATGCGAAATTATACATTACCACGTCTTTCTTACTAGCTACCCACCCGTGTCACTAGGGAAACGTGGGAGTGTACTGTACTCCTCTGCCTACCTTCACCAGGATTACAAGCATAGTCAATAAAAATACAAATCGGTGAACTTTAATAAATTCAATAAATTCACAAAATCTACAAACATTTCAAAATTCTTTCTTCAACATATACTTCAGTGTCTAGATATACTATAAGAAAGGTGTTCAGACTACATTCAGAATACTACACACATCTTATATTTGAAGTTAAAGGTTATTAGGAGATGACCCAATACAAATGTCTCAATAAAAGTCTATAAATATTTTCAATTGTTTATCCCTCAGCCGGATAAACCGCTTAACCTAGATAGCTTTGCGAAAATTTTCGATAGAGTACGTGAGATTTTCACCTCGTTCTCCAGGTGGAGGATTAACAATAACACAAGCGAAAAAGCATTATTGCTATTGGCGATACAAAACAACCACCAAATTCATTTAGTTCTAACAAGTTTTCGTTAAATACAAATTGATCTTAGGGACGGGACAAGATTTTTACTTTAGACACAAAAATATTGGAATTGTCAATTTGACGTACCAATGGTCGGCCATTTTGATTTAAAACGTACATACATATATCCAAGAGTGAATACATACTTCATATATCGCTAGTCATAGCAAAATAACGCTATGTTGATTATCAACAATGGAATTTGCGCATAATAACATCAAACTCGATACCGTCAAGGAAAACAAACGAACATTTGTAACGAAAATCTCAATAAAATGATGGTATTGAACAAAACGACCGCAAGCTCATATAGCCTCGCGTGTTCCAGCATGTCCCACGTCGCTTAAACCTACAGATTCTAAATACGCGAGCTGGTGGATTTCGTGACTCTGCAACTGTTGTGTCGACATCGCGCACGTCTCACATTATACGGATATTGACTATTGAACGTGCGAGTGTACTACACTCCTCTGCCTACCCTTACGGGGATTATAGAAGTTAAATTACGTTTTTTTGTTACGAGTATTAAACTATTATCTTTTGTTGAACGTGGGGATGCCTACCTTAATAGCCTACCAATTATATGCCTACCCTTTCGGGGATCATAGGCGTGATGTTACTTTTTTATACGAGTTTTGAACTATAAACCTACAGCAATTAAGCTAGGGCAGGTTAGGCTATCCTAGGTTAGGTAAGGCTGCTCAAGACTACAGTCTAGTCTAGTTGTGAGTTAGAAACACGTTTATCTAGTTAGCCTTATCCAATATCTCGTGCGCCGTGCGTTCGTAAACAGCTATTATGAAATATTGATTCAATGGTATGAAATTCTACATCAATATCATCAGCCTTCGGATATCCACCGCTGGTCATCGCCATCATCATCCGGCTATCTCAGTCCACAGCTGGACGTAGGCCTCCCTCAATGAGCGCCATCGCCCCCTGTCCGTGGGTTGTCGCATCCAGCATCCGCCTGCAGCCTTTCGCAGATCTAATGAATAGTTTTGTAACTTCTTCTTAATCGTGTCGTCATGACTAAGGATCGTGACCACGAAAGTTGGTTTTGCTTGTAAGGATTCTCCGGGCCTTCCTACATTGGATTAGCACACACACACACATTCACACACACACATTCACACACACAGATAATTCTAAGCTTATTAGTTATTATCTCTAATAACCAGTGGGACGCTAATCCAGCCAATGATATTGACTCACAGCTGAAGGTCGTGGAATTGGATCTTATATTGAACAAATATTTGAGTTATATATACAGACGTTTGTCCTGATTCACTGTAAATATTATTTATATATGGCAATAGATGTATTACAGAGGACTAAACAATTTTATTTATGTCCGTTTTGTCTTAATTAAATCACGAAATTAAAGCTATTCTTTCATACTCAAATCATTTCAAGAACTTAAACTTATCTTAAACTTAAGCTTATTTAACAAATGGTAGGCAACGTGAAATATAAAGAAGGTAATATTTCCGATCATACTCGTACACATATGTAGGTAAGCATTAAGTAAAAAGTTTCATATTTCTATACAAATACATCTGACTGTTAAGATACTGATTTTAACGGTTACATTAAAGTTACTAGCGAGATCAAAATATTCCGCTTCCGCTCCGCAAATAACTGTTTCATTCCCTAAATAACGTAATTCCTAATTATCCCTAACATCCCCAAACGATATGGCCAGCGTGGTGATTATGGGCAACAACCGCTCAGGGAAGCCTTTATCCAGAAGTGGACTTAAGCTGATGATGAATCGCAGCGTCCACTGCGTAGTTTTCCGTTCGCGTGCTCAGTTTATTAAGCACAATATAAAATTCAATTGGTGGCCGCGTATTATGAGGGAACATTTTTCAAAGTTAATAACTTTGTAATACATCAGTGTCACGTGCTCACTAGAAGTTACGCAGGACTTGGAGCCCGCCGTGCACAATGCATCACGTTATAAACAAGCACGACTATCTCATGTCGCTTGATAAACATATTTAATTTTATTTTATACATATATGTTATGTAATGTATATATAATGTAATGTATATTGTAATGTAGGCCGCTTTATATAATCTATATATTAATACGTGAAGCAAAAACTTTGTACCCTTTTTTACGAAAATTGCGCGGACGGAGAAGTATGAAGTTTGGCACACTTGTAGTTTATATAGAGAGGAGTGCAGAATGCCAATTTTCTTTAAATAATGCATAAAAAATACATTAGCTCAATTAAACAACGTACATAGTAGTATGCGTGTGTGTGTCAAATGCATGGTAGGGTGTGTTTACGCACGCTACCATACATTTGACACACACAAGCATATACGAGTACATAGGTACCTATACTCTTTCGTTTATGGTTATAAGTTATTTAATATTGTTTGTCTTTAATATTTAATGTATGTGTAATACGTGTTACAAATTAAATAAAGCGTTTATTATTTACGTTCCCATTGTCAATGTCTGACATAAGACGTCAACAAGACGTCAATAATAAAATTGTTCTCAATAAGTAGTACAGAGGAATAATGTACATAAGCGTCGTTTTTTACTTTAGAGACTAGACAACGCTCAAACTGATTTTTTATGATTTACTATCGAATTTCGTTCGCTACTA
>DWEC01004028.1:0-10135 GCA_018245735.1 Microceris miodesmiata | reverse complement strand
TTGCGTAGGTTTAACAAACTATGAAATAGCCGATGTTTTTGTGTGCAATGTATTTTCAAGGGCAGCAAAGACAACATTGTTGACCATTGAAATATGTAACTAAAACCCACGCAGGAACTAATTTGTACAACCCCATTGGCACTAATTCTGTTAATGATTGACATGATCCCGGATTCAATTTACCTCAAGGTTTGACATTTGTATGGTAATTAAATGTTTATAGCTTGAACAATTTGGTAGTATTTTTAATAAACATGCTTCCCATTGACTGAGATATGGCAGTGACATGGGTGTATGCGCATTGTCATGAGTCAACATCATGAGTTGGACTCGACGCTGAATAAAACATGCGTTACTGTGCTTAAATATTATAAATTGGGGCGGAGCGACATCTATGTATACGCTTTGGTATCGGTTGGGAGCTCTTTTATGCATATTAATTTAAGCTGACATAGAATAGTGCATTTTAATTATTATAGAGCATTCTAAATGCATGCAACACGCATTAGAACTTTCCAGAATAATAAGGTTATTATTAAATCAAATATTTTTTTTAGTTTATTGCATTATAAATAAGATTTAGACTAATTTGTTTTAAAAGTATTATTTGAAACTATGAGCAGTTATTACAATTTTTATAGCGAACAAAGGATTACTATAGATAGGTTTTGAAATTGTATTCATTAAACCCGAATTAATCTTTCACGACAAAATACATAGATAGTTATCATACCGCGCACAGAATGACGAGAGGAAAAAATGTGTCTGTAATTAGCATACAAAAGTCGGTTTTACGATTAGCTGGCTCGATATCTCATTCGGTTCCATTTGTGAGCGGTGACAAAGCGTCTATTAGCCTCATTAATGTTTCATAAATCCTTTGTAGCTACGTCATCTTGTGAGTGTACGTACACAGCTATAAAGTGAACTGCCGCCCACGGATTGTTAGAAATTTATGGGCGCAAGTCTTTGTCGAATTGGCGCGATTCTTCACTTTTACTATACACCCACGTGTTTTCGCATTTTGGTCCTTACCTTAGCTGGGTGTAATAAAGCTAAAAATTATCCATTACGAATTCGTAGAGGAAATGTAGCGATGAATCTAAATTGTTATATCTTGTAGTTAATAAGAATTAAATGACACTGGGAAAGAGGACCTGAAGAGGATGCTACTCTGGTTGGGTTAATTGCTCTTATTAGATACAGATTGGCAAACTTTACAAGCCTCAGAGAAACTTAATTATGAGACGTTCGGATTTTCTTGCAATGTTTTCCCTTATTTCTGAACCCAGTGACATTTAATATAAAAACAGCCTAACAACCTCTATAGGTACAGAAATCTGATTAATAAGGTACATAAATGGATCAATGTTTGGCAACATCATGTTTCTTCTTATATATTTAACTCTGGAATTTACGTTATTTGACACCAAAACGATGCCACTAATTAACTGGTGTCAATTTGCAGCGGTATACGGTAAACTTCTCCCATATACAGATCTATGTGAAACTAAACTTGATAAGGCTAAAAGCCCTTAAAGGGAAAAGAAAATTTTCGAAGTATGTTGATAAAATTCAAAGCAAATGATCTATCAATCAGTGTGCCGAGGCATTCTACAAGTCAATCATTTATCGACTAAAAAGGACTTTACCAATGGCTTAAATGTCATCGGAAATGCTCAGAATAGATTGCAAGTACATTGAATATCAATAATGCTGTAAATACCCAAAGTGGTACGTAATCATTTCCATATTAAATTTGTTGCCATATACATACACCGTCTTTAGATTACAACTAGCTATTTAAGTCGATTCAACGTGTTATCCAAAAAGAAAAGAAAATTGTGTTTATTGTTAACGTGGAAGTGTACTATACTCCTCTGCGTACACCTTTGGGGATTACAGGTGTGATGTTACGTTTACGTCTACTCCAAAGGAATTAGGGTAAGAAGTGGGTCAGAGTTAATGTCGCAACGAGTCAAAAATAGTGAGCGTCGCCCTTGCTGCTATTCGCTAAGTATACTCTTACGTTAAGTACTGAATCGTAATTGGATTCGAATTGTATTTCTACTGTAAATTTACTTTATGTAAAGTAGAAACATACTGTCATATGATTCCAAGTTCGAATCGAAAAAAACAGTTTTGGCACTTCTGTGCCGCGGTATAGCGCTTAGCAGACACATTTACACAAAAGATTATTTTATATATGTAAGTGTCTGTCTGTTTTTGATACATATGTGACCTAGACTACTTTGTTCACTTAACATCAGCTGATTAACTTGAATACCTCGTTTGTGCTCACAATATCTTAAACCTTTCCTTTCGTAATCTAAAAAGACATCTAAAACAAATTTCATTCGGCCGTAATCGTTGATAGCTAATCTTAGTTACAAGCGTATTAAAGTACTTATGAAAATTACTATCCTCATGAGAAACGGCACGATATCATTGTAGTATAGTAATTAATTATCATTAATGACACCTACTGAATGTGTACAGAATATCATTAAATGTTTAATGAGCTTTAGTCCTGTTGTGCACGCTATCATTTTGATTCCAGTTGGTTAGTTAATTGGAAAACTTTGGCGGCTTTTGTATTAAATGTTAAATGCGGCCGAAAATTAGCTGCAAGCTAATCTATCTACGTGTACTTAATTGTTGGTGGTAGCAAGTAGGGCACACGAGGTCGGGAGTGCCAAGAAAGGCGAATGTCGGGCCGCGATAAGGAAATAGGATATCCTACGGAAACGGCCGCAATACTAACGGACGTTCCGATATTTTGGAACAATAATCCTGAAACTTCATAGTAGCCTGGTACATCGAAGTAAAAAAAAATCCTAACATGTAGACCTGTTTTAACTTTATGTGTTAGTCATCTTGGGTTTTTAAATTAAATACTTTGTCCTAGAATTATTTAGACATTAACGAATATTTATGAAAAATTATTGTACAGAGTACTTTCTTTAAAGATCAAAACTTAACCAGACCTTTGCCAGGATATACTACTACGTAACATCACGCATGTAATTCTCGAGGGGATGGGCAGAGGAATGTAGTATACTATTCCGTTGCACCAGTTACGTTTACGTCCTACTAGGAATAGGTGGTGATCCTATATACCAGGTACAGATACAGACTCCGAGCCACTTTTAAAAATTTCTACTTGAATATTTAAGTAAGTAGATCCAATGATAACCTAGGATTCGAACCTAGGAGTTCTCGATTAGCGTTCGCTCTTTGCAACCGTTCGACCAACGAAGCATTCAGAATATAGTACTACTAGTCTTAACAGTGCTTAAAATAATTGTACCTAACCTTGGACCATAAACAGGAAGTCCTATGGACGTAAGTCTAGATAAACACTCAACATGGTAGTCGCCACTTATTAAGAAGCCCATTATAGAAAATACGAAGTACTATAGGAAATTGGAAGTAATAGAGTTTTAAATAAACGTTCATAATAGTTTTCGTCACTTATGGACGTTTATTCATCATAGTATAAAATGATGTTGCTTCCGCTGTCTGTACGCCTACATTTTTCAAAAAACGCAACGGATTTTAATGTGTTATTCGTTAATGGACAGGGTGATTCAATAGGAAGGTTTATATGTATAATACTATAGATGTTGTTTATATGTATAATACTACAGACTATAATATAGATGAGGAAAGCCGAGAGTTTCAAAAATTTATAATGTGATCTCGTAAAAAAACGCATTTCTATACGCTTACATTGCAAACGCTGTCCAAACCTTATGAGATAGACTAAAACAATGTAGTACCGAATTGTATATTTTAAAAAGGTCTACAAAAACGTCCGCAATATACATATATGTCTATTCTCTAAAAATAGCCCATAGTAACCATTTTTACCCATAGTGACCATTTTGTAAAAAATAATGGGTTATTTACGATGTTATTATAAACAGAACAATTATTCCTTATCCAGTTCAATAAGTTAGATACGTTGTACATTTATTTAAGTTCAAAATTGCCCTGTATACTGTATACGTAATTTAAATGAATAACTTAGGAGTTACGGCAAAATAAAATTAACTCGTGCGAGAATAAATTCAAGCGCGTTTCTCACACCTATTATATGAGAGGACTCGCTTGGTCTTACGTGTAAGGAGGTTTACCGGTCATTTAGTTGGCTATATAAATAATCCTTGTAAATAAAAATATCGCTCGATAATAAGATGGTACAGTGAAAAACTTCTTCGGCCCAAAAATGCTTTCCTGAGTAGGTAGGTACATCCACTTGCTAATGCACGTTCAATGAAGGGTTGTAAAAAACGTTGAATTCGTTTTATAAATTAAGGGGAGAAAACCTCGTTAACAGAGCCATGACCTCGCTAAAAGTGAATGTTCTCAGAGGAAAATTACCCTCACTAAGGGTAAATGCAGGTGTATAATTTCCTGTTAAAAGGTACGCAAATGCTTGCCCTCATTCGGGTTTAAAAGGAGGAGTGGTCGTATAGTATAACATTAGTGCGATGTTAAATATATATAAGATTTAAATCTTACGTCGGTCTGTACGAAGTGGCTTGGATTGAATTGCGAGAAACGATTATGTTCAAACGCCATATTACCGATTCAGTTCATGCGCAAAGTACTAGTCATAAGTTGGCGATGTTTCGACATTCTAATCTTAGCGAGCAAAAACTAAGAATATTATGTTTATAGCAATTTCCTTCGACTTTAGAAATGTAGACGTGGTATTCAATTTTAAATAATCAAACCACTGAGGTGGTAAAGTAATATAGTATAACGAACAAAGCTTGGAAGTAGATGTAATATGTAGTATGAAGCGAGGTACAGATAATTGAAATTGTGAAAGAATAAAAGGAAAACATTATGTGATATAGAAAAGCTATTAGATTTGTGAGGTTAACGCAACATCGTATCTTCACAAAAGCGAAGAGGCTTTTGTGACTTGCAGTAATGAAAATAGAGTTGACCGAAAAATTCAGATATTACATATTTACTAGATACGGTATCCGAAAATATAGGTGATCCAATAGTAGTTATGTTAGGTGTAGGTTTAACTTATAAACGAAAACGAATCGAATTTGTTGTAGATTAGAGGCAACCAACTGACCTTAATTTTTTTTTATCGGCATCTGTAATTTTTGCTAGAACGCTTTAATCTGCGAATTTCATCAGTTTTAACAGCTCAATAAAAATATTTGTTCGTAAACATCACTTATCTGGTCACGCAAATTTTTACTAAGAGATGGGTATAATTTCGTTTTTATGTGCTTTTAGGATTGTCGCTTAAATAAGAATTCGACTGTAATCATATTTTGCAATAAAATTGTTATTTATCTAATATATAACGCGATTACGTCACTTTGACCTCCTAAATTATTTTGTTTTTCATTCTGTAATTCGCTCAAACCGTACCTATATAATATTTTCGATGATTGGTGGTTACATAAAAAAATTCCTCAATTTAATACGTAAACATATTTATGAGAAATACGAAAAACATCTCTAGAAACAGTGGCGCCTGTCAATACCATTTTATTTGTAGATTTTTTTATATAATTGTAAACATCAACACTTACTTCTTTTAATATATTCAGATAGAGTAAAATAAGTGAGGCAAAATAATTTTGTACATTACAAAAACCCTAATTCTATAGATATATTTTGAACGTGGAGTGACGATATACACAAAGTGGCTGGCCGCTGTTGGATTCGAAGTGCGGAAGATCCCGCTCAGTTACGTGCTATTGGAGAGGTCTACTCGTATGTCCAGCAGTGAACTAAGTAAGCTGATGATGATGATGATGATTTTGAACGAGTATTTAATATAAATTTACCGTTCATTATCAGTGGAAATTAATATTTTGGCATAATAAACATACATTTTAACACATCGGGAACATACCTGTGGTCTCATTAATGTTGAAGAATGGCGTGAATGGATTCCCTTCAGAGACGAGGCCATATCTGATCTGTCTCGGGGCACCTTTATCACCATCTTCAGCGCGAACCTTCACGACCATATCACCGGGAACCACTTGGCGAGGCAGATGCGTGATAGGCGGAGCAGCGGTGAACACGGGCGGCATGTCTTGGACATCTTGGACTACAACAACGACTTCCAGACCTGCTATATTCCGAGTATCTTTACCGATCTCGACGTATGGATCCTGGAAATAAAATTATGTGATTTTGACACAAGTCGTAGCGGTATTAATATATGCGCCGGAAAAAGATGCACTTAGCAGTGGGATTTATAAAATTTTGCAGTCATGCAGGTATATAGACTAATTTGGTTCTGTCTCAGTTTGCAAACTAAAATCACTTTTATATGCATTGCTGAATTAACCTCTTGTTTAACCTCATAATCGGGAAACTGGTCGTTTATATGTTCATATTTTCTGAGAATTGAGGAATGAAGAAATAATACTCTTTCGAGAACATTCGTATTGGAAAACAAAGAACACGCTATGAACATAATTTACTATTTGGCAATAAATGATAATACAATAAAACTGGTATTTACTAAGCCCATAGATTGGCCAGTTCTTGCTATATCTCCGAAGTAAATTGCAATTCTAAACGGACATTTATGCAAGCAATCATTATAAGGGTTCGAACCAAATACCTGCTTATTATAAAACGTTACAAAACACAGAAATAAGGTAAGCATTGTACTCTCTAATCCGCATTGTTGTAGAGCGACTCGATTTAGTATAATAAGTAATACAGCTAAAATAAAACCCAAGCCCTTTCTAATACGCCTTTGTACGTTAAGAGGTGGGCCGTAACAAATGTAAAGTATTTCGTTTAATTTCCGGATTCAGATAGGTAATAGATAATAAACAAGCCTAGATAATAAACAAGCTGAGAAATAAAATTTGGTAAATAACAAGATATATTCTCACGAAGGAACCTATATGTTTCTTAAGATTTATGTGCAATATTGTCGTAAGGCAAGTAAAGTGTATTAGATATTCTCATTTACATTACTGTCGATATTGTCAAAAACATTCTGGCAAGCCAACTTGTTGACTTTTATTATAACTGTTCCAAACAGGATAATAAATATCTTCATAATATACGTATTTTTATTTTTTTTTATACATATTTTTTTAGAATGTTGCTCATTGAATAATTATTTTTTTACATTTTAAATTCCTTGAAATTTTCAAGGAAAAATCAAATAATAGGAATATTATAAATCGATATTTAAATAATTTTTACTTAAGTTACTTACGACCGCTAGTAACGTCAAGTGATACATAGACTGGGCCTCGAAGTCCAGGGGCCCCACAAGGAAAATCGTGCCCTCGGTGTTTTCTGCTGATACTCGACGCTGACGAATAGCGAAAAGTGGTGATCCCTAGAAAATAATAGTCAAATTTGTGAACTAGTGTGTGAAGATTATTTCAGGTACAATTTCTTGAATAAAAATATTATAAGAAAGGTTTATTTTTATTTTCATGTGGAGTAGGTGGTCATTAAAAACTACTTATAAGACGTTCTGAAAATACTATGCACTGTATATAACTTAAAATTGTATTGCTTTTCCTTTCATTTGTAACACGAGTCAAAATTCAAATATAAACGTATTTGCGTGTAATATTTTATAACGTAAACAAGTCAACGAATTAATAATATATCATAGGGACACAACGCACCAGATAAATAATACAGTACAGATATCAAAGAACGAACGTGCATATAAGGTTAGGACAAAAACAGTGAATTCCAGAGCACGAATCTAAAAGACGATACGCTTTGAAATTATAGTAAGTATAAGGACACGCTCTCCATTATTAAAGCGTTTAAGTGGCCGATAAACTGAGCAGAGGTTACGGGTGCCGGCCATTCTCCACGCACTGTGATAATTTAACACGCCTCAAGTCTTCTTAATGCCCGGTAATTGTGCAGCATCATCGCACCCGGCGAGCAGTCCGACCTGTCTAACCCTTCTCACTTCAACAGCGCAGTAATAATTTCCATTTAAACACTTATGACGAATATACCAAAAAATGCTCACATTAAAACAATTATGTGTAGATTGTTACGAATTGGCTGTTGATTTGAAAACGTAATATAGACTATGTTTATAAGGTTGTCATTTATTTTATTATCTATTCAATAAAAATAACTAACTAATTGTAAAACAAACTACATAGTTCTTTATACGTATACAATTGATATCATAAAGCGGATTGGATTGCAGTTAATAAATCGAGGAACGCGAAACGTGATACAGATAATGAGTGTCGTAGATTCGTTGCTTGTTCGAGAGGTGTGTTCCGTTTAATTTATGAGCGTATTTCGCCAACACTGGGACACGTCAGCACGGTATCTCCATGAAAAATACCACTATTAGTGCAAGCGAAACTTCATTACACGGCAACTGTCAAATGTTTGTCGAATACGAAGTGGTACTGCGTTAAAAGCCTTTAACGATTCCTCAATTCCTTCCTTATTTAAAATTTAAATTATGTGTCTCACCCATAATTCCAATTCCAAAGGTTTCGGTGACACGGGATTCTTCCTTGCTATTACTATTTCGAGATCCGTCCCGCGCTTGGCGTCCTGCAACAAAACGCTTTAGTTTTACATACAAAAAATGTAAGTGCTACGTTTAATAGAGGTGAAGTTCATTTTGATTTTTCATATTCGCGCCGAAGGAGCGAGGGTGCGCGGCCGTCATCATCATCAATCATGACACATCACGCGGCAGGCGGCTGACGCTGCCTCATTTGTTGCCGTATACAAACCTATCTATGAGCGAGGTTGGAGCTTTTTACACACTCCATGAATCTTAATCCTCCGTATTCACTGGATAAAATCTCTGCGAGTTCGATCTGTCATCGGTTATCAAACAAACTGTCTACGGTATTCGTACTTTAAATATGTATGGAACTATTGCGCCGGAACGTAGCGTTAGGATTGTGTCTATAGTTACTTAAATAAATAATTAAAAATCGTTAAAAATGTTGATGAGAGTGGCGTTTTAGTATCGCCAATAATAATTAGTAAGATTTTCGATTATATTTATTCATTTATAATATACATGTCAGATTTTTATAAGTATAAAATCAATTTATCACAGCAGCGCCGTCGTACACCCTGGTCGCTCAACTATTAAATTTAATGATGTTCAAATATATGGTATATTTTGATAATAATTGATGATTTTTCTAGAATAGGTACTTCAAGTTTTAGATTGATCGGTTAGTTGAAATGAGTATATGATGGGAATAATTCCCCAATATGATGTTGTACAACCTAGAACACTCAAGAAGTAGAATAACAATTATTTTTATTAGAAAGGTTATCCGAGGGTCTCACGGCCGTTGCCTATCTTAAAGTGATTTATGTTTAGTCGATATACTACCCAGATTATATCTATCAAGTATGACCGCAACCTAAGCAAATATAACAAAAACACGACTTGTATTTCCGTGTAGTCCTACCACCACAGTATGTACAAGCGGAATTTTTATCACCTTGGTGTAGGGGTCCCCATGAGCACTGTTCCTGTACAGAGGAAGTCCTCCAGGTCCGTAATTCTCACGCAGCGCCATTAGTGTCGCAGCGTGGGGCGATTGAATCCATCAATCCATCCTATTATTTCTGGAAAGATACGAACCTCAGGAACCAAAATAATGCCAGGTTGGTGCGGAAAGATGGTGTCGCGAGGCGTAGTGGTATTTGTCCCGGTGATGGAGCAAGCGATGCGGGCGCTGCGGCCACGTGTGTTGCGCGCTGATAGCCTGAAGTCCACGTAGCGCCCCGGCTCCAGCCTCCGAAGCAGGATCACGTTCGCCTGGCACACCGAGTTGTAGCGCGTACATGGTAGAGACTCGATGCCGATGTCCAGCCGACCCATTTGTCCTGAAAGTATCCAATTTTTTTTAATTCGGTCGCAATAAATTACAGCCAAAAGCATTGACAGTCATAACTTGCAAGACCAATTTAATAACATGAAATATTTCTATGATATGATATGTTGCCTGCTGTAGTTAAAGACTCAAAAACGTACCACAATACATACTACAGTAGAACCTCGATAAGTTAAAGTCCAAGGGAAACAAAAAATATTTTAAGTTATAGAGGTTTTAAGTTATCAAGGGTCTATGTTAGGGATAGGTTAATATAG
>DWEC01004027.1:0-10135 GCA_018245735.1 Microceris miodesmiata | reverse complement strand
TTACACTGTGAAAGTAGCTAAAGTAAACGAGCCTAGCAGTGGCTAAATCAGTAAGTTGTCTAATTTTCTTCACAGCATAAGCTGCAGAACTAAGTTTACTACACAAACTAGATATGTGAGGGCTCCACTGCAAGTTAGAATCTACATTTATCCCTAAGAAAACTATCTCATTCACGAATTCGAGGTGCTCTTAATGACCGAATGCGAGACCTTCTCACGAATGCGAGTGCTCTATTTTAATGATTTCCAAGTTGTTATACAATCACAATGATTATTTTAATTTTTTTTAATAAATGTCGTTTGTGTTAATCTTTATGTAATTTCTTTAGTTACACTATTTATTAGTCTATGCTAATTTTATTTGCTGTTGCTTATGGATCAACGTCTTTAAGAACATGTGGCCAGCTCTGGCTGGCTGTGACTCTGTCATCTTTCCGTCCTGTGCTATCTGCAGTACTTTTATGTCCAATGGAACATATATGATGAATCGCGCGTGTTATCCACATAATGATTTGTTAGCCCATCTGTAATTTAGTATTAAACTACAAAAAGGCCTGTAACATTAAATTGAAGTGTTGTTCATCAGCTATCTTTACACGCGCAAGCCGCTTCACCGATTCGAATAGTAATAAATAATAGTAATAAACTTAATTAATTGCCACACATAGTTAACATAGAAACAGTTATAACAAGAAGGTTAATTTATATACATAGTGTTGAGAGGCAAAAGGAGGTGGCTCAGCGTCATCTGACCTCGGATTGTAATCAGCGCTGTTTTTCAGTCACCAATAGAACACAGTCACGAATAGTACTTATTATTTTGTGAACTGAGGTGACATCTAAGAGAGAATGTATTGTGCCACGTTACGCGGAGATAACGTTTACCGCAACAAGGAAAAACCATTGAATTTCTTTGTATGGATGTCTTCGCGTGTTTCAGGCTGTGTCCACTGCGTCAATATTTCACAGAGCAATATCATTCACATCACATCCACGCTCCGTAAACATTTCCGCCTAATAAAGTTATAGTCACAGTTACTTAGTAGTAATGTAAAATAAAAAGATATATAGATAATATTACTTGGAATTTTAGAAGTCTATGATGCAAATTTCTATTTTGTTTTAAATATATCCATACGAGTACAGAACTTCGCGATGGCACAAAGTGAGACGTAAGCTCACGACCAATCTCGAGAACTTCACCTAAATACTCGTTTTGTTCCGCTGGGCCGTGCCTCACTGCAAGTAGCCCTCTCCAATGACATAGACGCGATCAATCTATTCGCTTCCGTGTCTGACGGCTCTGTAGCTGACTGCTATTGAAGTCGCCAATACATCTCCTTTTGATAATATAGACAGGTGTAGATAAGTACGGCGCGGTCGTTACTTGCGTAAGTAGCCACTAGTAAGGAGCATTTTCATGCTTTATGGAGTTCATCCAAAGTTTGGTCCGTGTTTTTAAGGTTAGATGGAAGCCATTAAATCTCTCCGCAGGCTTTAGATACAGTTCAGAAACATCTGGCGGACGGTCGATCATTAACCTCCAGTACGTCTTGTGTCCCACAGCTATGGCAGAGATCTGTGCCTAGACGTGAGATGTTAGGAAGTCTGCAGTTATTACTTTTATTATAACATCACGCCATGTCCCATATGATATAGGTAGAGAGTACCGAGTGCTTAGTCCTACATAAATTACTCTCCTTATCGAGTATCTTGTATTAGCCAGTATCTGACACTTCTGATCCAGATATGTAAATGTATGAAATGTTATTGAAAAACATGTAACATAAAAATATGAATGGTACACGTGGATATAAACAATGACATTTTGCCTTCGTGTGGTGGTGGCGGCGAAGCGCGCGATCAAAGTATCTCCATGTATAGAAAGCAATTTGGCCGAAGCCGCGGAGCCGCGGCCGGCATTATGTAACACATCCATTTTCTTTATTCCGCCATTACGCGGCCGCACTGCTTAATGTTTATTGTCGGCGAATAAACAACTTCTTCGGTACTTTCTTAATAATAAATGCGCTCTAATGCGCGCCCCATGAATGATATTATGATTGCGCGAGAAATATGAGCCGAACGGTGCTTTACGACGACTGCCTATTACTATTACTCTTTATTGCCTGAGCGTTTCTTCACAAACTACAGGAAAGTGCCACGAGCAACGCATAGAGCTGGTAGCCTGTATAGCATCAAAACAGCGTCGCCGACGTACCATGCACGAGACCTTACTGCCGCGTGTATTAATCACGTTTCTACATACATATATAGTTGTTTAGCAGCAAAACAAACATATCAACGCCAGACGTCAATATGGAAACAATTACTGGACCTACAAGACTGGCCCGTCGGTGCAGTGGTTAGAGAACCTAACTGTTGTGCCGAAGATCGGGGGTTCGATTTTCACACAGAATAATTTGTATAATAAGAAGAAGTATTATTATTATTATCTCTAAGCTACTAACTTCATGACAATTCACAAAGTCCACACATATTCGAGAGTTAGTGCCGCCATTGGGAATGAAACTGTGGCGAAAACCTCCATGCCTCCACCAATTGTTTGGAGCAGTCAGATCTCTGCGTGGGGATGTATTACGTTGGTCGTGGACAGCCGCAGATAGTACTGTCTGAAATAGTTGCTTTATCGTCATTACTATCTTCGGTTTACTGCTGGACGGCGAGCAGGGCCCGCCGTTGAGCCCGGGCTGCAACTCTCCTCAGCCGACGTCTTCCAACGGCTTCCACACGTACACGCGTATGTACACACGCTCAAACTCAACAACACCTGTCCTCACGCAATGTTAAAAAAATTATTTCATTTTAATTAAAGGTTGAATCAGAAAATACAATTTTTTATTTGTTTAGTAAACAGTGAAAGATTAATTCGATACGACCTTTTATATTTCACCGTAAAAATTGTAGCGCCCCGTTTTAACCCTTGGGGATTGAAAAAATTAAAAATACATTTCCCCAAGCTTTGTTTTACGCTTCCAGGATTACACCGGTAACGTTTTATAGTAATCGCTTTACCAATTTTAGGGTATTCCTTACGATCAGAGAAACGAGTACAATTATAGGAATAAACACACAACCAGGAATTGTATTGCTTTAAGCGACGATTAGGAGATCACCACCTCTGAGCCACCATTGAGCCCTCCATCAAAGGCCAACGAAGAAGACGATGATCATACTGTAAACGTACTAAACATTCGCGCGCCGAAATAAGCCGTGTTCATTATTTGGATAGTACTTTCGGAAGCCCGCGCATGCTGAAGCGAGAGGTCTCCCTTGTGCAGCCTCCTAGCGCTGAAACCCACCGGGATCTCAGTACGATGCTGGATTACATAGCCGCACTTGCCTGCACTACGGTGCGACGCTCAACGAGCATCCGTGTAAAACAAAACCATACACATTGGTGCCGTGAGTGCTACTCAGCGCGGTCCACTGCGGACTGTATTACATGTCAGCGTTCAAATAAAAGGTTATTGAGCATCCATTCTAAAGCGAAGCTCCAATTCTACGCTTTCTTCTGCTGCTAAGCGGTTAGTTCTAATTTAAAATTCGAAGCCATAAAACAGTATTATTTGCACTAATTTCAAACTTGTGTTTGCTGTACGTTTCTATAGAATTCAACAGTGACATTAATCTTTCATTCGTTGGAGTTTTAGCACGCTAATTGTTTTTCCACTTTTTCTGAACTGACTCCTTAATCCTTGGATGGTAAGCATACTCGACCAACGAGGCAGTCAAGTAATATTTTTTTTTCGATTTTTTTTAATAAAGTATGCATCAAAATCTGTACACATCAATATAGTGCGTAGTCCTCAATCAAAAGTATTTTTTGTTACCTCGTCTCCCGTCTCCAGTAGAGCATGGGAGAGTCACGAACACATTTGTCGGACTGTCGTAATATACGTACATTACAGAATGTATCGCGGCCGGCGCGCGCTAAGTAGGTTGGTAGGTTACGGACTTTTGCGGCGGGGACCGGAAACAAAACGAACGCTCAATAAATAGGACGAACGCAGGTCCATACATACGGTGCCCTAACCGCTTCGTCGGACTAATTATCAATACAGTACCAAAAATAAGTGTCACACGTTGAACGCCATGACGGACACCATAAGTCCAACTGCATACTTTTCCACGGGGCCACACCAAAATTTTAAAAATTGTCTAAAAATCGTTGGGGTGTTTTTTTGCTAATATTGTTCGGAAATAACTAAAAAATATAGGATGGCTTACGAGATCACAGAGATTCTAATTATTTTGCGAGAAGTCAGAATGGCAGACACCAGCAAAAGTAAACGTAGCTAAATGAATCGAAACGCTTTCTGTCGGGCGTCTAGAGACTTCTGAAGTGATCAAGTATCTGGATATACGGTGTCCGACGCGGCACCCGACGGTCACAAGTTGTCCGCTACGGCCCATTGGGCTAAACATAGTTTATAATCTGGCATTCAACGTATTAAGAATAGTCAAAGAGTATAACAAGTAACAACTTAGCAAAAAGTCTGATGTTGTGATCAAAATAGCTACACAAAAGCGGCGGGCCGGCTGCGTGCGGTCACTACACGGCACGAGACAAAAGCGCAGCCCGCGCGCTCAATACCTGCGCACCGAATGAAATGATATCCATTCATAAACATTGAATACGCTGAAAATGTACAAGTTATGAAAATTGGTCCGCGACCCGCCATTTTTCGTTTAAATAACGCACCTGGATCGCGAACAGCCATAATAGAACGTACAAAAGTCAAATATTTATGGACAAAGTTCCGTATGAAATATGTAAATAGTTTCATAACGTGTTCTGCAAACAAAACACGAAATGTTGAACAATAACGAGTGAGAATTTGATAGAGTTTTATACGGCGAACTTGTCATTGAGCTGCTTTCGTACTGCTGGCTCACTCCCTCGTGAACTCTTCGTTTTGAAAGAAGCAATTTGATACAATAAAAGAACAATAGTGAAGGTGTAAACTGCAGACACCCTGATGTTAGGTAACCCTATATACGAACATCAGCATCTTATTGTCTCCTTTGTTCTTTCTTTTCTTTCAAGTTTTAAACGCAAATAAGTATGTATATCTACATATATAACAATTATAAATTTATTGAACAGTCCTCTGTACAGCAACCGTCTCAATTTTGCTCCCTCAACTTATTTCTGAGTCAATCTTAAGTGTATAAATATGTACGTTATCGCTACTGCCACTAGCTGGCGGCCGGCGGGCAGCAGCTGGAGCGGCGCGGCAGCCTGCGGTCCGCGCTGGCCCGCTTCCAGCGCCTTATCGCCGCTATTTATTATAACCATTACACAATCTAATGCTAAACACGCTAAACAAAACATAAGCCGCCAGTCGGCTGGCTTTGCTACAATACTGGCTTGATTTTAAACATCTCGCCTGAATTAGATAACGAAGTTCGTAAATCAGCCTCAATGCCGCGTCGCTTTGCTTTCACTTCCATTTCTGCCATGGCCACGTTCATCGCTCCTGTCTATGGCATGTTTAACACACACACAAAACAAAAATATTTTCCTTCTATCTCTTAATCTTCTTCATTCTTATAAAATCAATCTTGGTGCATAAAATATGTATATATCCGCTGCAGTATCTTTATAAATATGAAATTGGAAATATATTTAAGACGATATTTCATGCGATCGAAAGTAAATAATGTGAGCGAAAATGTCGTAAGGAGTTGCGACATTTTGCTTTGCCCTCACAGCGAACAATATTTAACCTTTCGTCGTATTTATAACGTTATTCATGAAAAGATGTTATCGTATAAATAGCATTAGTAGTATAGTTTGAGAAACTGTTCCAACCACCTGCACTCGAATAATGGCTGACAAAATAACTCCAGCTTCATGTAAGCGACTATCATACAAGTGTGACTAACAAAGATCGGTGCCGAAACATGTGTGTAAGCGTACTAAAATAATTACAATATCAATTGACGAGGTCCAAGTATACAGTCTCCGCAATCTCCTCAGCGTTCGCTTGGCCCGGTTCCAGCACAACCCTTATCATTACCAACTATTTATCATAACCGCACACCCGCGGTAGCGCCGCATTCCTTGACCCAATAAACCATCTTCGCTCCGATTCCGATCTGCGAATTCGTTAACTGAAGACCGCTGAATAATGTTTGCGAAATGTGCCTCTAGAGCGTCTCCTGCAGCCAATTGTTGGTCGCGCTCCAATGGAATGTAACTGAACCGCCATCGATCCACTTCAGAGGCTCGCGATGGTCTCTCGCGGAGAGAACACCAGCAAACAATATATAGGTTCGCCCTGGGGCTCCATAGTAGGAACTTATCAGCGATATGCTCGAATTTAATTGTATAAAATTGTGTACAAACAGCTATAGGTAATATAGTACTTCAGCACAGAAAATATGTCTGGTTATTTTTTCATGTTGCATTAATTAGGTATATGAGTTATGTGTATGGGTATCTGCCAGCCCGCGCCGTGCTGTACAAGTATGACACTACACGACAGTGTGCCGTGTGAGTTTCGAGCAGTGTTTTTAATTGATTTAATCTTACCTTATCTACCCATCTATGCGTCTCCATCGCATGCTGTAAAAGACAAAGTTTATCGTCATAAAAATTTTCTTTGAAGTAACTTTCGTTCGCTACGATTAATATGTCACGCCTTAAAATAATGCTCCTAAATCACCTTTTAATACTCAATAAATGTATGCTTTATAATGGGTTATTTATAACACATAACTACATATAAGGTGCCGCGCTTTAGACTAAATGTACTAAGAACCAATATTTGTGCATTACATTTATTAACGTTGTACTAAACACCACACCAGTGCACACTCCTGAAGAAAAATGTGATAGAAATCTCTCTATTTATGTTCATCAAGAATTTTCACATCTACCGCGCGCGGGCTTCATGCATATTTTATTTCCTTTCCTAATGAAGTTCACATGGTAATTTTACATTATTTGTTATTAAATATTATATAATATATGCAATGTTATAATTATAAATAAGCGCATTATTCATATTCATAAAAATCTGACAAATTTTACTCCGACTTAAACGATAATGTTGCACGCGAATAAGGTTTCCAAAATAGCCCACTGGCATTTTTATGTTTCAATCATAAAAGCATGAATTGTGCTACATAAAATTAAAATGTTACTTTCCGCTCTAAGTGTTAAACTCTGAATGTTAAGACCTGAATAGCATTTAAAAACAGCTGTACAACCGGCGTTCCGAGACTTGCCGTGTATTTATGCCTTGCGATCTAACGACAGAACGGAAAAGAAATTTTAAATAAGAAGTAATAAAGTCAGAGGTACTATAAGTAGCAATTAGTGGTGCAAAAGTGCATCCCGTAATAGTCTTATTGTAATTTAATCAATTTCATGCAAATAGACTGGGTTTTCAGCTATCCACTTTCATTCCACTAATAACATATGTAATTGGGCGACCATGGTAATAACGTTCATTCAGAAATAGTTAATATTCCGTATGCTATATTAGTATTATATATCACCACTTCATTCCATTTACATTCTAAGTGTGTAGTCGAGCGACAGATGCTAAACTCCAAACATGAAAACTTACTTCTCCATCTTGTGAGTGCTACAAGAAATCTAGTCAGATAATTAGTGTTATCGAAGTCTATTACGTTGTATTACTTAACATCGTCTTCATTGCCTGGACATAAATGAAAACACGAGGCCCGTTACACGCTCAATGGCTTTTTAATAACAGCGCTGGAGCGTCGTCGCCTTCACAGACGTTCATGGAATAAATGATGATCTCTTCAGCTGTTGTGTTGAAAGGAAAACTTAGTCCTTTTGTGTAGTCGCGTGAAAATTCCGCCATAGAAAAGAAACGAGGCTAGTAATGCTATTGTACCGGCGATTTGTGCCACCGCCCTGCCACGGAACAAATAAGCATCAGTCTCTCGGCTGTGCAACAGTATATATAATATAACCGTTCTGCACTAGGCCAGACGGCGCCACAGACTAAATAATCCTTTTCAAAATCAAGTTAATTTACAACTGTTCCAAATTATTCTTATATTTCTAATTATTCTTATACTTCATGCTGAGAATTTTTTTCAATATGAAGGAAATTCCGCACGATTCTTGTCCACAAATACGTTAGTACATTTGTTAGTTGCCGTGTAAGGTCTCGCGGCGGGTTAGGAGTTAGCCACGGAGCAATTCGCATGAAGCGAGTTATTAAAATAAAAAGAGCAAAATTTGTTGAAGTTCCGGTCAGGTACACTTCTAATGCATATACCTAGTTAATTGTGAACACTAAATATTTTTTGTACGATGCCTAGTTGTCTACGTATAAGCTTCTAAAGAATTGACGAAATGCGGGGTCGATGGTTTCTGGATGCTATTATTGGAATGAATCAGTCGAATAATAGTGAAAGAGTTGTTCTTTTTAATTTTCAAATCAAATTCGGATTTTTACGTTTACAAGAGCGACGGTGAACATTTTAAATTATAATTCAAGTAACTTCGAGATTTTTTTTTAATCTTTTGCCTACAAATCAAAGCCTTAGGTATAAAAGTAACTCTCAAATATGTTCATAACGTGGCCGACATTGGTTCGGTAGATGTTGCTGTATAGAATACTAAGGCACCACACGGGGTGCCATTGAAGGCCTTTTTTATTACAACTATGCAAAGCAATAGTTGTATTTTTCACTATTATTTAAATCCACTTTCATGTCTCGAAAAAAGCTTTACTTATGAGGTGCACAATATTCATTTTTAAATTGAAGTCGTTGTTTTAGTACTCGTTTCTCTGCCGAGCGCTTCACGACACCTGATCTTCTAGCTAATACTTTATTTTTGCAATATAACTACATATTATATGTACGTTGAAATAGCTTGAAACGGCTTGTTCGAAGTTCCATTTGGTCGTAATCTAACAGTGCCTAATGTAGCAGTTACTGACATACGTACGTCATCTCTTTACCAGCACCAGGGCGTGCAGCCTCTCTGGAGAGAGCTAAGAAGAGCTATGAAAGCATTCCTTTCACGTATCAATGGCTTTCCATGGTTTCAATGCTCATACGGAGAGCATTATACACGCCCATGTACTGCGTGGTACACTCGCACGTTCCACTAGTTAGGTTTACGTCCCACTATGAATTAAATGATGCCAATTGCCATACACCGGGCACGTATCCGGGCTCTGAGTCATTACTTAATTTTTTTACTATGAAATAGAAGTTATAAAAATCGAATAGTATCAGATCCAGGATTTTAATTCAGGACCTCTGGTTAAACAGTCGTATATATCACTTTATCGTTTCTGTATCATAACGCTGGACAGTAATTACTCGCTAAGCTGTCCCCGCGCCATCCACCGGGCCGCAGCTCTGTCACGGCCCGCGGTTCAGTCCATCTTGCCATTCTTTGCTTTCAGCGTCTTATTTGACGTCTTCCTTTATTCACATGTAATACTCTAAGTTTGTAGCTTGCACCCTACAGATCTATTACAAGTAATATAATTGTTACTTTTCGTCTGCTAACCAAAATCTCTCCTTGTGCCCTGTAAGGAAACTGCGAGGACGATATAATAATAATAAAATAATAGTTGTTATCCCAATATACAAAGGACTCTGCGGTGTTCGATCAATGCAGCCTTTTCACCAAGAAATCTCCTTTATAGATATCATATTGAAAGTATTACAAATTTATGAGCGAATGAAGAAGGTCATTTCATTTTTCACGGTTTTCGAATTCTCATAGTACGTGGAACCCTTTTTGTTAAAATAAATGAACCCTTAAATTTTCCCGATGACTGTCGGAGTGTTCATTGTTGCCTACCGGGCGACGGCCGGTACGTTAAGGAGGTGTAAAATAAAGATCACGTAATAATTGAAGGCGGCGCTCCGCCGGCGCGCTGCGAGCATCCTAATCTGCACACTGTGCTCGGCGTTTACCTGATGTAAATTCAAAATTAAAAGCTTTCGTAATTAAGAGTTCATCGCCCGGAGAGCAGGCGAGTCCAGCGCATAATTTGCCGGGAGCGTCGGACGAACTGTTTGCTTAGCGCATTAGCCGGCCAGCTCGTGTCTAAAGACAATTACTAAGGACAAAGAAAATAGAGCGGGAGCGTCCAGG
>DWEC01004026.1:0-10136 GCA_018245735.1 Microceris miodesmiata | reverse complement strand
CATCCGATTAGCTGATATCTACTTCAGAAAAAACTGTTTAACATTATTACAACTCGGTGCTTTCTGCCTACCCCATAAGAGACCTGGCAGGAGGATGTAATAGTAATAGCGTCGGCCTTAATTAACGTCCTATAAATTAGCAACATCTAATGAATTTTTCTCTCATCGTCTACTTTACTATACAAATATTTAACATAACACAGTACAAAATATTTCAATCATATTATTTACCTTACCTTACCGTTATAATATAATTGCTATTTTAGTCTCAGTTTTATATGTGACTACATTTCTTACCGATGGAATTAAACATGTTTACAAATATTAAATAAGATTTAAAATAGTGATGAATACTTTTAAAAGTTTCCCAATCTTTCCCAGGCCGCTAATAATAATTTAGCAGTTATAATATTCATATTTCTCAGTACGCCGTGTGTGGCAACACTACTCGCCAGTAATGGCCATGCTCCGAGCTGGTTGCGTAATCTTTCCGCTGATCGCTGCATAACAAGATGAGGTCGCGTATAAACAGGTGACCAGCTACTTCGACGTTGAAGTCCTTATACGAGCGGATACAGTAGTGACCCGCTCAGTACACACGGCTCGGTCAGTGTGTTGGAAGATACCTGTTTACAGAAGTAGATAATATATGTATACTCTGCGGCAGCCGGCGCGCTCACGCTTTGGTGTACGGTCAGAGTGAATGAGAAGTATATTTCATTAAGGCTTTTCCAATAAGATATGGTTTAACAACATTGTGTTGCGATATTTCAAAGTAAACTGTAACTTGCCCGTATTTCCTGAAAAATAAAGCAATGTCAAAATCGCTTCTCGATCGGACGCTGCAGAAACAAAATCGATCGATGGCGCCCTCCATAGAAAGTAATCTCGTTCATTATGACAACGCACGTGACGGGAATGTAAGTCGCATCATTCGACCAGACTAACGACATGTTATTGGAGAACATTATTCCACCTAAAAATCATTAAATTTTTTATGTAAAGTACTAAAGCAGGCAGCAGGCGCGAGCGACCGGCCGTGGCTGTGGGCACGAGAGTCACAGGACAGTCCGTTAGTGCAACAATTACCTATGATATATAGTACGAGTGCGGTCAGTGCTAATAGAGTTTAATGTTATTTGAAGGTTGGTGTAAGTGTCAACGGGCTGTAGTTACCGTGACTGAAGTGAAACCTTAAGTACCTTAGTACCTTCGTCATCGTCATCAGCCTATTTCAATCCACTGCTGGACATAGGCCTCCCTAAATGAACGCCATCGCGCCCTGTCCTCTGTCGCTCTTAGTACCTTACCTTAGTTTAATTGTTTCGTTACACATAAAAATATTGTACCGTGTGCAGATGAACTGGCTGCGCGTACCATGCAGTCGCGTGTAGGTGCTTACCATAATGTTTTGGCAATGCATTTATAGTCGTTAAATAAATTACACATGCCTGCCAAATTATTATGTATCCGTAATTGCATATAACATTTAGGTAATTATTAATCATTTCCCGAAGGACCACAAAATTGGGGTTCCTGAAATATTGGTTATTATTAAATTATCGTATACAAAATCTTAAAAAATTAACGGTATTATATTATTTCCTAAATAGTTTTGAAACTTACTGTTACGCAATAAATTGTCTGTAATAGTCCTATTTACAGCATACTTTCCTTGTAACTCGATCCAAACGCGCTTGCTCTGAGAAATGCTCCATATTTAACGGCCAGAAGTGCCCCGCACCAATCTATAATGTTGAATAGCATTTAGAAGTCTCTTAATTCACATTTGTTATACATTGCTATGTTTGGTAACACATTTTTTACATTACGTTTAAAAAACCGTAATGTATATTACATGGGGCACTGCGAGAAACATGTCGCATCGTGCAGTAACCCGCGGTAAGTATATCACATTACATGCGAGCGTGCTCCGAGACGGGACACAATTCCTTAAGACGCCGTATATGTTTCGTTTAATGAAAACAGTCAAGAGTCCTTATTGCGGAGTTCATAAGATTAAAAATGTTTTGTGTTTTCTTCAATCCGGGCTGTATTCTTGCCATAATATAACGGAAAAGACGGTAGAATGAACTATTTTAATTGCACAGAAACATGAGCATTGCTATTACGAAGAGGAAACAATGACGACCTCGCATTCAGCATAAATGATGATTCCACAAACAGGAAGCAGACTATAATATCCCTTGTTAACGAGTAGTTGTAAAAAAATAGAATAAACAACATAATATTTCAGAAGGATATTTTATCGCTCTGTCACAGTAACCTTATAATTGCATCTACAACTGTTGTAATCAGAGAATTTTGATTTATTATCAGTATCTCATTTGTCCAGGTTTCTTAAGGGGCAGATAGAGAGGACACAGTGCCAAATATAAAATAATTCTATCTTTATAGGCACTAATGTGCTTCTTCTGTGTTGATTACTCTGTATGTAATTGTTAAATTTACTCAAAACTATTACCGATTTGTCAGGAATTTCGATGGAGGCTAGTGACCTGCCAAAGAGTGCATTCTGGTCCGCGGCCTAACGCTGGCCTGTAGTAATAAAAAAACCGGAGCACGACTAAGTCGCTGGTAACAATTAATAATAACTCCATAACTCCTATCATTTTGTTACATTTATAAGCGCCATGTTCAATACGTCCCGCAGCGGCGGCCATAAGGCGACCGTGACACGTGTACGTACGGTCTGAACGCCAAGCTGGGCCGATGGCTGTACTTTGCGACATCGCACCAATGCGAGTGCCTTGTTATTTTTTGAGCACGATTTCGAGGAGATTAAATAGGTCTAATAAATGAATGATATGACAAATTTCGACAATGTTTTCATGTTAGAAGTATCATCGTTGGGCATGGCTCTTCCGTAACTGTTGCAGTCCTGGAACATACTCCATCGAGATTACTAGAGTAGTGTAGCGTAGTTAGGTAGGTAATAAGAGTCGACGGCTAAACAGTCAGTCCTATGCTTCCAAACTGCCTTTAAAACTGTCGACAGGGTTTAACGATTACTTCCAAAATATCGCGGCAATGGATCGTGAAATGTAATTATATGTTTGCAAAATGCCAAAGGAAGTAATTATAAATAACAACTCTTTAAAGGCTATTTCGTGACGAAATAATCGACAACCCTTTAACTTTAAAAGTTACCACATAATATTAAGGTAATAAAAATATTACAAAATAAATACCAAAATTTTGTAATAAAGTTATTAATCTAACCATATAATTCCTTGCGTAAGTCATGCTAGGTATTAAGTCATACTAGTATCTATAAGTCATACTAGTATAAGTCTTACTATTAATACTATTGAACATAAACAGTGAAAAACAAAATAATTCGTTAAATATTGATTTTTAAAACATTGAAAGGAAAAATGTTCTGATTAAATTTGTACATCGCTAGATATGAAGTTGGAAGAAATCAACCTAAAGCAAGTTGCACAGGTAAGAGTCCTCCTATGTCTATGGCGTATGCCAACAGGCGTTTCACTACCATAAAAACTTTAAATTTAGAGAACGGTAGAAGAATACAAGCTACCTACCCAAAAGATAGTATAACTATAGTTGATACGAAATTGCGGCAATCATTAGGTAAAATATTGTAATTTAAATGTAAATAAAAGTTGTCTGTGAAAGGACATACGGGCGACATTGAAGAGCTCGGAATATCTCAACAAAACGGTGATACATCAACGAAACACAACTAATAACTCAGTGAAGTTGCCGAAATCTACGCGCATGTAGTTATAATTGTAAAGTTTACTCATTCACACACACCGAACCGAGCGAGAGCCGCGGAGAGCGTGAGTTAGTAATACTCCTGTCTCCTTCCACAGCAGTAACCCAGCTCGGCTCGAAAGAGACGAAGAGTACTCGTACGTCGCGCCAGTGCGAGCTAGGCCGTGCGAGTATCGCACGAGGCAGCGCGCCGTTTGCGACTCATCTATTCACGCTGGCATGTTCTCTTGTCGCGTCGTAAAGTGGGGGAGGTTAGGGAATTACGGCTCAGTTTATTACGAGGGGGATGCAAATCAGTATACATTTATTGCAGAAATGGCTTTACATTCCTTATTTCTATTGCATGGTAGATTACACTCATAAGTTCTGAACGCTGCGAACGTGGTAATGGATTTCATTTTATATTGCCTGCGTGATTTATGGGAATGGGGAAAGTTGGTGGTTAATAATTAAGTCGATAACAAAGCCAATTGGATTATTACAAGCTGAAAATGCCGGGGACCTTTATAGGGTTTTTGCAGGTTACCATATGGCACACTCGGTAATATGTAAACGGACCCGTATTTCTGTAAGCGTGTATTAAATTAGAACTGTTAATAATTAAATTAAATTGGTACTGTTCAAAACCAATTTTAATAATACACTGTAAGCACTGCCTATTATTTCGAACTGTATGTTTTCCATTTTTCCATTAGCTATTTTTAATAGCAACCTCGTTGGTCGAGTGGTTGCAAACGCGACTGCCGATATGGGAGTCTTAGGTTCCAATCCCGGGTCGGGTACTATTGGATTTTCCTAATTTACAATTTCTAATAGTGACTCGGAGCCCGGAATTGTGCCCGATGTAGCCTGCGGCACCTTTAGAAATACGATGGACAAATCAGTGAAACAGATGAGAAAAAGTGATTTTACCGGATTCATTACTATAATCACAGATAAAGAATAAAAACAACCTGAATAAAATATTATCAACATACTTTTACAAGAAAATGAATGTTATACCTAAGTATAATTATTCTTAAGTTGACGTGCCTGAGCGACAGCGCCGGCTGCGACCCGCCTGCTCATTATCGGTTACATGGTCACCGCGGACACGGTCATTCTGACTAATCTTCACGCCACATCCTTTCTGGTGGACAGTGAAACTACCAAAACCAGATATACAGCTTTCGCGGCTCGCAGGCGCCGACATTGGTTCCCCGGCGGCTCGATCGCGCGCAAAAGACGCGATTGCCCGGGACGAACCAGCTTAACAATGTGAAAGCCGATACACTGCAAATTGACTCTGATTTGACTTATTGCCGGTAAATAAAGATTTAGTCGTAGGTATATGATATTGAAACAGAATGATATTATTATTATTTACCACGCCAGTTCTTTTACGAAACGAGCAGAAATAACCGAGTGTTAAATATCTATGTTTTTAAGTTGACACTCCTCCATCAGCCTATATCTGTTCTATTTGTAAATAAAATAAGAATAATAATAAGTGTCCATGACCTTTACATCCATAAGCGTTATCAACATGGCATTAGCAACATAGAGAAAATTCTAGTGAATGAGCTATCAAGTTCGATAGTTTCCTTATGAATGTTAAATAGGTACTTAATGATACGAAAAGACGTAATAAAACTCAAATTCAAAGAGAAACACGATTCGGAGCTCGCCGAGGATTAAATTAATGATGTCTTTATGTATTTTAATTTCAACTTGGATTACAAACGCTTGAATGTTTAATGCCGATCTACAAACGGAGGGATCTATTTGCCTGCGTAAAAATTGAGACACTTTGATCATACATTCGTTGTATTCTCTTATTATTATATTTCTATTGGCCACGGATCTCTTTTCAACATGAGAAGGATTATAGCCATAGTGTGCCACTCTGGCACGGGAACCTTGGCGGACGTCAGACGCTTCAGAGAACATTAAATCGACTTCTAAGGTTTGCAAGTTTTCAAGTGATGTTTTCGTTCACCGTTACCGCAAATGATATTTAATCCTAAAGCGTATATTTTTTTAATTTATGTCTGCCTACCCCGTAAGGGACTTGGCGTTAATATATGTATGTACGTATTTTTGGAAAAAAGATACCCCAAAAGAACTCCGGAGTGGGACGTTTAATTCTAAAACATTAAGCTATCACTGCTTCATAATGTTTTACGATTTCTGGAGGTCGAATATTCGTATATCTCTAAGGTTGCCTTCTGCCTTCCGCCAAATAGAAAATAATTAATCTGTTCAGTGTGCACACATTGAAATGTAATAAAACATCACATCTCGCCGTACAACGAGCTTTAATGACGGTGATTTCGCTTTTATTTATAGAACATGACGGTACGCACACTACCAAACACATTAGTTACAGACACGGCCTCTGAAATATCGTGAATAACAATATCTTGGGGCCACTCATATAGGTCACAAGGGGGCGTCTGATTCCAAACTAGGCAGACTATGGTAATGAGGCAACCATTGAACAACATAATAAATTATAAGTTTATAAATAAATACTCCCACTGATGCCTTTTCTCCCAGCAGATCAAATATATTTATCACATGAATATATTTTGTCCTAAATGTAAAATGAGTCCAGAACGAACACCAAATGGGATTGGCTCCGTAATCAGGGTCTCTAACCACTGGGTCAGCATGGCAGTCAGACCTTAACAGAAAATTTGTGTCAATTAATATTCGAATGAGACGCGCGCGGCAGTTACCCGTGTCGTATGTATATTATGACCTGCAGCCTGGTTCGCTTGCGTTTTACAAATAGCACTTTCACAAGGAATGCCGGTTCAGAGGCAACATTTACATTGAAAAGGCGATTTATGAGCTAACGTTGCACCAGTGTTTGTTTTTGTTCTAGATTGCAACTTCAACTTTGATCTAATATCGGTTTACGCGTGTGTGGGTGCACATGAGCACGTGCGGTGGCGTTTTGTGTTAAATATAAATACATTGAAAGGAATAGTCGTTTAAAACGCGCTTAAAAATTATTGCTTTCGTCATTGGTATACTCAAATTTTATGATGAATAAGAGAAGAAAAGTTGACTAAAACGTCTAGATTAAATAGATAATGGATGAAGAGATCGGGATTTATCTCTCTTAATGTAAAGATAATTATAACGCGTATAATATCAATGTTATGTTTTTGTCTAAATTTAATGTTCACATAAGGAGAAATCTTACTGGACCCGTGTCTTAATAGGCAATCATGTTTATTTTTAAATGTTGATTGTATGATCATCGTCAGCTTCCAGATGTCCACTGCTGGACATAGGTCTCTCCTAATCGGCGCCGCTCAATCCAGTTCTGGGCCTTCCAAATCTGGAAACTTCGCGCTATCTTCTTTAGGTCGTTAGACCATCTGGTAGGAGAGTGACCTACGCTTCTTTTACGGAATCGGTTGTCGGTCTCTCGGGCGATGTGACTTGCCCATTGGCACTTCGACTTGTTAATTTTTAAACCAATCCCGATGACCTTCGTCCGTCTACAGATTTCACCGTTACGGATTATGGCGCGTGTAGAAATTCCGAGCATAGCTTTGAGTTTGAGCCGAGCATAGCAACTTTGAGTTTGTGTATGAGGACTACAGTAAAGGACCACGTCTCGGCACTGTATGTCATCACTGGTGACACACTGATCGAATATTTTCGACTTTAGGCACCGAGATATGTTGGAAGATAAGATCTTCAAGTCTTTGATAGTATAGTGGTCAATATCTCCGCCTGTCGATTGTACATCTTTTAAATAAATAGACAAATGTAAATGAACAAAACTGATTAATAAACTTTACAAGGAGTTTAGTTCAAAGCAAAAGGTGGCAAAAAATCACTCAAGGATGTAACTGAAGGCGATTTGGAACTTGCTGCAAATTCGGGTTGAGCTACGATATATGTATGTGTGTGTGAGAGACGCCAAAGTTGCAACTATCACAGAACTGAAGTTCGTGCGCGGAACTAACTCATCGACGAGATACTGACTAACACTTTGTGTCGCTAACTAACTCGCACCCATTAGTGGAGAACGGTTGACGGTCGATCTGAGGGCGACTATTCCAAAACTACGTACTAACTAAAACTACCTACTACTACAATTTATATCGGATATTACTTTGCTAATCAACGTCCTAACGAACTACGTTAATTTCCCCTTGTTGTACACGTGTAATGAGACAGCGGAAAGCAGAAGGCATACGTGGGTGCGCAGTACCATAACTCCAGTGTGTACTCAGTTATTTAGCTCCAGCCCGCGCGCCCCCGAACACTCCCAACGCGTTATTATTCTCGTATAACGTCAACATTAGACTAACTAATCTGCATGAGATTTTACCCCTGAATAAGTAACTTGAGCGGAGGCTACTACGTTTAATGAAGCGTGTATATGGAAATTTTGATGATTAGATATTACTTTCTTGTGTTAACACGTCGAAGTTCTCGTGGCGTGTTCGCGAAGTTTTAGAATGAACTTTTAAGAGCTGACAGCGTGCAGATTAACGGTATAAAACGTAAGTATAGGTAATGTTTAAAAAAATCTGCAAATGAGTGGCAATATACTCACTACAATATACTCACTTTTGTGAGTCGACGTTCGTCCGCCGAACGAACAGCGCGTGTTGTGTTACATTACAAAAATATAACAGTGTGTAACAAAATCATAACATATACAATAAACATTATAAATGTACATAAATGTAATCAACTTTCAGAACTAAGTACTATTGACACAATATTTTTAACAATATCGTTCTGTCGAATAATCTTACTTTAGGATACTTTCAGCAATCGACAGAGAAACAAATATCAACCCGAACCCTGCAGTCGCTCTTCAATAAATAAGTCCCCATCTTGGTTAATTATATCACCAGCCCACTCTGAACTCGGTAGACTTTCTAATTTGGCTTAATTCATGTCATGTTATGTTTTGGTCATTTAGATTTTGTAGGTATTTCTTTTTGTAATATTTATATATGAATTGTTTTATATTGCTTTTCATTTCGCCTCCCTACTACGCTCTACGAAGCAGATTTATATAGTGCAAGCTATTGCTAGCTATTAAGCTAGCATATTATTGGCGACAGAATCGTGTATGCAAAACTGGCGTCCAAGTTATTGAAGAAATATACATAAAGCAAAATAATGTAACATGCATCGAGTCAATTAACATAGAAAGGATGTTGCACCAATTCCCCGAGGGGTCTAGTTCAGGTGGTCGCTACGCGGCCAGCGGAGGGCAAGTTAAATTGTGATTGATTGTTGCGGCAGCGAGGTCATATCGATTGACCGTTGATAAGCGCGCATTAGTTTTATTAGAAACAAATCATTTGTTGGCGTTTCATTAAGTGCGTATTGACTTTCGGCATTTGGATATTCTGTAGCAATTTCATTTAAATAGATCATATATGTTGACAATTCTTTGTAGGAGCCTACACGTAACGTGATGCGATTCGATCATTTCGTTCTCCTACCATTGCTGTACAACATACACACAACGCAGAACAATGTAGGTAAATTTTGATGAAACCATTTTTTTTTAATTTAGCAGCAAGCCCTGCTGGATTGAAAGGTAAATAAAAACGGGAACTTTCTTTAAACCAAACGATAATCATGCCAGTGTTTGAAATCTTCTTCTCCGTCGTAAGCTTCATTTGTGAAGGTCGTGCCCGTTCTGGAAAGCTTCGCTAGAGGAGATGACGAGCTGCTTCCGCGCCTCCTTGTGGTCCGCGTCCGAACGAAGGCTTTCGTTCCTTCTTTTTCATCAAGCTTACATAATAGTTGCTAATAGTAATGTGCTGTTTGATGGTACAATAAACCTAAGTAGCAGCTGAGCCGCGGTCGCACATGGCCGTCGCCGCCCACTGACGTCGGTTCTCGTATGATCAAGTTGATAGTAAAATTATTGATTCCAGAACTGCATGAACTTCGCTTGTTAATATCATTAGCCCGATCAGTAGATGTTGCTTGGTGTGCTATAAGTGTTTCAGCTTTCCCATGTACTGACCACTGCCTGCACAATCTTTACGTGTCAGTACGCGGAGTTGTCGACACACGTGGAAGTATAACTCCGTCTATTGTACTAAATTTTGTAACAGAGAAATTCATTTCATCGTCCACAATGCATCTTGAGTAGAATTTTGTATATAATTCATATTATATTCTTATTATTACATAATTTTGTAATACAATTTAGGATTGTACATTTATTGGAAAAGGCAATTTTTTTAAATTTTACAACATGGAAATAGCTTTGTTGCGTTTCCAAACGCCATCTTAATGCTGGCACCAAATAATGTACTGCGCCACATCGGGGTGAATTAAAAAGCCTAATCAAATTTTGAACGCATTCCAATCGAAACGGGAAGACTGGCCTA
>DWEC01004025.1:0-10137 GCA_018245735.1 Microceris miodesmiata | reverse complement strand
GGTGCGCGCCATGGATTTGAACCCAGACCTCCGGAGTGAGAGGCTGAATTCTTAACCACTAGGCTATCACTGCTATTAATAATTAGTGTAACGAATGGATCACGACTCCAACGACGACCAAGTTGTCGTCGGTGTTAAAACACTCGCCATTACCTCCGTTAACGAAGTTGTAACTGTCCGTTCTCGTTAAGTGAAATTGTGCTGATTTATTAAAATCATTAAAGTCGTTCAGAATAAAGGAACCCAAGACCATTAGAATATTATTAATTTTTCGGTCTGCCATTTGCTTTCTAAGAAACCGGATTCGATATTAATATTCATTGATAATTATATTTTTCAATAATCACGTTTATATAAAAACTGTACACGCGAATCTGTTCGCCTGGAGGTATTGAATAGTATTTCTGATAACACACTATTGTGTGTTATCAGAAATTGTAGTCTAATATTTCAAATTTATCTGGATACTCTCAGCTGCTTGGATTCTGCATGATATCAATCAATTAGGATGACTACACTCCTCTGTCTACACCTTTGGCGAAGTACAGGCGCGATGTTATGTAACAAATACAAATATGAATTCATGAGGATTTACGAATAAATCAAATTCAGTAATATACCAAGTATAATAAAAACACTCAGCAATAATATATCTTCTGGTAACATTAAAGTTATCTTTCGTTAGGAAGTCTTATATAGATTTATCTTTGATATTTATTATCAAACCGTCTTCGGGCAAGCGCCCAAATGTTACGCACTCTATCCAATAGCCAAGAACTGTACTTTCCAACTGGGGACTTAAGACATCAAAAAATTTTTATCGCAACTTAATTATATAACATGATTATTATTTTTTAATTATATTATAATGAACAATTTACCGAATAATAATAATCGACCTATTGTAATTCTACTGTTGGAATATAGGTCTCCTCTCATATTGAGAGGGTTAAGGCCATAGTCTGCCACGCTCGCCAAGTGCGGGTTGGCAAACTTCACACACCTTAGATTTTTTTTCAATAAATTCTAACATGTGCAGGTTTCCTCGCGATGTATTCCTTCACCATTAGCAAGTGATATTTAAATTTAAAGCGCACTTTTGTAAAGAAGTGTGCGCCATGGATTTGAACTCAGCACCCGCGAAGCGAGGGGCTGAATTTTTTACCACTAGCCTATCACTGCTTAATGATGAATGGTTATCTTTCATTAACTCTATCTTTCCACCTTTTTACCCTCCTTTTCTCTATTCAGTAACAAATTGAATACTTTTTTATATTCCACTGGAATCCCACTTCTTCCGGCAATCGAGGAAGGATGGGTACATATTCATCCATATGTTTAGTGCTGGTTACTAAATACAACCACTAGCCAATTCTTAAAACATCTAATGGGATTCATATAAAACGACATTCAGTAAGTTTATAATCTGTATAACTTATTGTGATCTTATCTACATAACTAATTGTAGCTTAATATCAGTAGAACCATGGGTTTTATCACTTTCAATGATAACAAATACAAGACCGCAGTTAAAGTAGTCGAACTATCAATACGATTGCTTGTTGGCGTGTACATACAGACTCCTTGACGCCGCCCCATCTCGTGACGTCACACCAGGACCATTTATCTCATTTTCATACATATTCACGTTGTCTGCCAACATGGAAAATTATTCTTGGCAATTTTTGCTGATAATTTTAAGAACATTAATTTTTATACGACTACAGTACCCTGGAGCAAGGTCAGATTATATTATCGTATCTATGATATGGAGAGGCCTATGTCCAGCAGTGGACGGGAATAGGCTGATGATGATGATGATCTATGATATTCATTTTCGAAACAACACTAAATTGTCGCAGTTTTTCTCTTATTATTTTATATCCTATATATTTCCGGCCTAATCCAATACATTTTAAAGATGTTTTATAAACCTCCCTGAGAAGGTCCCACTTTATAGGTCATTGAGAATATCTGTGTGAAAAGCCTTGCCTAAGACTTATATGTATGTTCGTAGCAATACAAGGGTAAACCTTATAACCATGTGGTTTTCAAGTCTGTACGGTGCTACTTTATTATAAAGAGAGTTTGAGCGATATTAACGCGCACAGCCAAATATATTCGGAGCACTTACACATACATAGATAATATAGGGATATTTATGTTGCCTCTGGCGCCCAAAGGTCTGGCGACTCTGTCACGCAAAGGCTTAGCCGCACTATTCAACGAGACAGTGTCGCCAGTGTTTTCGGAGCCATCACTCATATGGACATTTTAGATGAAACGTTCCCATTATAAATGTTACTTTCATACTATTTTCATTTTAAATACGAATATATATCTAGGGTAATTTTTGCAGGTTTTCGTATTTATTTTTATGTTGTGGGTATTTTATGGACGAATAATTATTTGAAATGAAATCGAAGAAAATTTCTAAGACACGTTCTGTCTCATGAAATGTGTTGTCAAGTAGAATATTATCAAAGTTAATATGCGGCGCACGAATAATAAGTTGAATTATTGAAAATCACGCCGCCCTCGCGTCTCGCGTACGCATCATTGAAAATTCTCATTTTGTCAACCTGTTCTCGACGAGTTCTCTATGAAACTTATGATGACACATCAACGACAGCGAGTACCTTACCCGCGAGTACCTTATCATAAAGAACTTTTATCCGTAGAACAGTATAGAAGAATCGTTTATGTTATTTCATACTTATAGCCAATGAATAAAATAAGAAAACTTTTACGCTTTAAAAGTAATTCATTTGGGAAACTAACAAAAATATATCAAATTAAATACGCAGCTAGGATTTAGGACATTACATGAGGCAGCTCAAATCTTTAATAAAGAAGGTCTTAACTGGGACGCTTATCAAATCACACAGCAGTAGCACCTACACGTTTCGAAATCGTCGCCAGTTACTGAGGAATATCCAAGAAAAGCAATGGACCAATAATCGACTGTCACGGGGATAACATAGATAAACTTTTGAATTCCCCGGCGTAGACGTTTCATATTTCTATATGATAAATTATTACCTACCCGAATCTCGATGATATGATGCCCTTAAGGGAAGGGTGAAGCAAGGTATACTCCAAAGTTATAGGACCAGTATATGGGAGGGCGTCATAAATACCCGCGAGAGATTTATGCGGGACCCTTTAATCTTTATATTCTAAGGGTTTATTCGCGTAAAAAGCCAGATACTATAGTGACCGGTGGATTTATATATGGGCATATGAGGATAATTTTCAACACTTTCCAATATTTTATTAACGGTCAGATTGTTTTGTTACTAAATCTATAACCGTCATTAGCCTACTCCCATCCACTGCTAGACCAGGGCCTCTCCAATAGCTCACCACTGACCGTCGTCAGTTCTTCGTATCCAATGGCTACCAGCTACTTTGACTATATCGTCACTTCACCTAACTAGAGGACATCCTTCGCTACGGTTGCCACGGCCGTGGTCTTCACATCTATTACACAAATATATTCCAACGGTTACCTATACGTAATTTATAATTACTTCAAAATTACAGTAAGTAATACAATAAACTCGAAGACAAATAATTTGTGTTTATAATAATATGATAGCTGATACCACAACTTTAGTGTTAATTATACTTTGTGTTTTCGCGCACTCAACAAACACATATGTACACGTTTAATATACACATATTCACGCATACATATTCAGTCAATTATATCACATTTCAGCAATAGAGAGTATTAATTGTGTAGGTAATATATTTTTGGTGCATTTTTTGTAGTGTGGGTAATTTGTTCTGTGTGATTACGATTGTTTTCATACAAAGTGTATGTATGTGTGTATTTGCGATAACACATAACACAAGTAAAATCTTACACAATTAACTATACCTTCAAATTTGTAACTAGTAATTTATTTTATTTTTTATTTAATAATTTTGTACACAATGAAAGTAAATACATAAATACGTACAAAAGAAATTATGTACAATGGCGCTGCTTATCCCTTAGAGAAATCTCTTTCAGAAGCACCAAGAATGGAAAGTGAATGATCTTATAAGTTTGTGTCGTATTTTGTACACTTTTGTCGATATCTTTGTCATTACGCTAACATTCCTCTTCTTTGTAAGTGATTCCTTTCCGAAATAGAATAAGAATCATTAACACATTTAATTTACACCCGTGCTACTTTCGCTGAAGGAAATTTGTAATGTTGAAGTTTTCAACGTGTATAATTTAGGTCAACACAATAAAACACTGCTAATTAACATAATGCCTTATCAACTGATCATTTTTTACCGAAATTTTATTCATATTATTACCTACCAACATGAGACTTGGGCAGTGGATGGTCGCAGATTGTACTCTTCCCTTCTCATACAGGAAAAAGACCAAAGCCTCACAGAGGATCATTGATAGCGTTGATGATATGGAATATTGGTAGAAGTTGTATAAATCCAGCGATCACATCCTTAACCTATACAATCGATACCAAGAAAGATGATCAAATAAAACAACGGCAACCCTTAGAGAGTTATACAGGAAACCACTAAATACATTATAGGGAGCCATTCCGTTGATGTGTGTTCGAGACGTTTGTGGGGAAGGTTCAGGGACTGAGTGATTAGGGATGAATAAGTTAATGAACAGTTTACGCATTCTGCAAGCAACAACATGGTCTATTTACACAAAAATTACGAACCCACAAACGTATGTGTACACGTGTGTGTAATACATGTTTTATAATGTGTTTATTAACACTACTGATTTTATTTTAACTTAATTGTGTTGCTCCGAAAGGAGAAACAACATTTAACTCTATTATTTAGCCGATTTTTACACTATTCACAATAATGTTATTCAGATTTCTTTATCTCCTTTATATCGCAAGACGTAACGTCACTTCTCTGTCCATATGACATTTCATGCTGGCGCACCAGTTTATAGGGGCGCAGTTGTGGCCAGAATCTCAAATTTAAATGAAGGGATCCTTCGTTTACATATATTCAATAAATAATAAGAAGTAATTTAATGCTTCCTCAACGGTAATATGTTACATATTATTAATTGATCTTGTATTCTGCTCTTTTCCTATTCTGTAGTCCTTAAATAATAGGGCGATTTCAAATACATATATCCGTACTTGACCAGCGTAGCAGACTGTAGCCTTATCTGGTTTGTTCTCTTTCTGAGGGGAAACCTACACATATCCAACAGTGAAACAATAAATGTAATAAGAGTAAATAAAAACTGGACAATGACTTGGAATGGCTGGTTCCCCCGATCGTGCAGAACGAAGCCCTGCGGTGTCCAGGCACGCTCGGGGGGCTGCGGCGAGGGAGATTTCCAGGTCCGCGGCGGCGGCTCATGCTGCGTTTGGAACTGCTGACCCTGCTGGTGTAACTGCTGACATATCAAACAAATCGTTGCTGAACTGAAATATATTTCAAGTCGTTATTTACTATTTCACTCTTCTCAGTAATACTTTATATGTCTGTATAATAAATTCAAAAGCAGTTGTTAAATTGAATTGTGCAATCTGTGCATGAAGTGAGTTATACTAACTAGCATTTGTGATCATGAAGTACATTCTCGTGAAATCATCAAAATTTGTTTACCTACCTACCTTGTAAAAAATCGTTGACCCTTGACGGGCGCCCTGGCAGTATTTCAATAGACTAAACTACCTGTTAAACCACTGTGCATATTTGAACCTAAATCATATACGTCGACGAAAAACATTTTCTGGAACATCGAAAAATTAGCCTACTGTCCAGTGTTAGTACTGACCTGCCAGCCTCTCAACTCGGCGTTTTCCTGCGCGTGTTGGGCCCAAGTGCGGCGCTGAGGTGGCGCGGGGCTGTCGTGCAGGAAGAACTGGCGGCCGAACTCCTCCTGATAGTGCTGATGCTGGGGCGGGTGCTGGGGCGCGTGCTGGGGCGCGTGCTGGGGCGCGTGCTGCGGCTGGTAGCCCTCGAAGCCGTAGTAGTCGCGCGGCAGGTGCGGCGTGGAGCCGAAGGCTCCGAGCGCGCCGCGCGACACGTTGTGCTGCGAGCTGAACTGGCTGTGCTGCAAACGTGCCGCCCCGCGGTTAGCGGACCACTGTCGCGACCAGCCAAATATACCACACTATCTCTCATACAAGCTATGTCATCATATAGATATTCTCAATGCTCTCTTTATGTGGCGCGATCGTGTAACAATAATAAAAACCTATTATTTAGTATTTATTATGCTATTTTTTAATAATTAATAGATGATACATTGTACTAGTTAAAATTCCATTTTTCACACAAGACTTTAATACCAAAAGAAGGGTTAACAGAATTAAATACTGTTATTTAAAAAAATCCACAAATAAAAAAGAAGCTGTTTATCTTTCGAGTTTTTTTTTTTATTTTCGTTGTATCAATTCTAAGTTCACCATCTGAAAATATTCTAGAATATTTAAATGATGAAGCAATTTAAAAACAGAAAAGACTTATATAACATGAAAGTATGATACGATAGTATATGTATATAATTTAACTGAGCTTTTAACTATCGATTTTGTGTAATAAACATAGCAAACGATTTTACGACTTAATTTTAAAGACGCTAGGTATATTTTCGCTCGCCGTGAACAATATATCTTGGCGTACATGTATTGCAGTGTGTATTAGTAAACATTTAATAGATCTGTGCGATTAACGCTATTATATTATAGGTGCATATTTTGTTGCATAGCTTTACTATATTGTTATAGTGTTGCCAATTTATATGTGAACATTTGACAGTGTGTATGTGATAAAAGATTTATTTGGTAGGCTTTGCTTCGTGTGGACGTTCAAAGCTATTCCCGCTCACCATTGCAAGTGGGATTTAGATTAAACCATACACTACATTTTTGTCAACATTGTGATATACTCACCAATTGTGGAATGTTTGGTTGATAGGTTTGTTGGAAGGGTGATTGGGGAGGCTGTGGAGGTTGTTGGAATAGTTGTTTCGCTTGCTGCTGCTGCTGCTGTATCTGTTGTTGCTGTTGCATTTGCTGCTGTTGTTGCAACTGTTGCTGCTGCTGCTGTATCTGTTGCTGCAATTGTTGCTGCTGTTGTTGCAGCTGTTGCTGTTGCTGCTGATGTTGTTGTTGCTGCTGCTGTTGCTGCAGCTGAGTTTGCTGACTGGCCAACCGCGCGATGTCGCTCTGTATGTCCTGTAGACTGGAGTTCATTCTGCAGTAATTAGACACTAGATTTCATCACCGTCTCATAATTTTTTACTGTTGAGATATGTAACGAAAATCGAATTGTGCTTTAGATATTTTCAAGCACCCCAATAATATTTAGGGACTAAATAAAACATTCAGCATTTTTAGTATATGTGATAAAAAAAAATTAAGTTCTTATAAATGTTTAAAAAAATTTGATCACACTGGGCCATGTCCCAATATGTGGAAGAATTTCAGTGCGAAATGTTTTTACGTGTGGCAACTCCAAGGTAAATACTTATACTGAGACATTGTTTCTTTTCCAACAAACATACAAAGTTATATAGATATTATATATCATTTTGATTTAATTAAATGAGTATAAATAAAACAATAATATGTCTTACTTCGCAATGGACTGCTGGTACTGCTCCAGAGCGACCGTGTCCACGGTCTGGTTGGGCGCCTCCACCACCGTCTCCTGTTCATATAGAAACACATCAGTCACTATGTCCATGTTGAACATATTAATAAAATTCTATGGCTATCATCATCATCATTAATTATTTCAGTATTCCATTGTTGAAAACAGGTTATCTCTTAGGCCGAGCAGGGTGAAACATAGCCTGCCAGGCTGGCCAAGTATGAGTCGGCAAGAAACCCTGTATCTAGGGTTTTTATGAAAACATTACACTAATCATTTCGAAACTTTCATTGATACCAATTATTCACTTTTAATAACGGGTTTTTCCTTTTTAACTGTTAACATCAAATAGAGGGTATATTTTGATTGATTGTTATTTTTTTATTTCTTCTGATAGATACCAGTGTTTGAATTTTAGTACATCACTTTATATTTATACACAACTTTATATTGACGTTAATTTATGGGTAATCAAACAACATACATACATGTGCAAGCAAATTTTATCACAATCGCATGCATTTTGTTAATTGTTAAAAAATTTATGGACACTTACCAATCAAAGTAAGACAGATATATACATTGATAGAGGAATTTTTTATATTATGATAGAATTATATTTGAAATTATTGTATTATAAGTATATATTGCATGAGTAAATATGGATTTTTTACCTAAAACACAATTACAACTTTTTCGGATATTGTTGCGAATCGCGTAAAAGTAGTTATAACGACCTAATTTATAACCAAGTAAAAGTTATCTAATGTAGTTTATAGCGTAGTTTATAACCAAGTTTTATTTTTAATAAGCAAATGCAATACCAGTATACTAAGCTTATTAGACAATCAATCGCTTAAAAGCTCAAATCGACATATACGCGGCTGTGATACAAATTTACAGAACGCTCGAATTAAAATCTAAAAAAGACAATAGGTATGTGATTAGAATTTGGGCATTCAGAAGTGAAACTTACAGAAGTGAAACTGACCGAAGAAAATTTCAAAAAAGTACTTTGGAGTGACGAATCGAAATTTGAAAAATTCAGTTCAAAAAGAATTTTCGTCCGACGTTCTGCCGAAGAAAAGATGATGTCACAGTGTGTAGTCCTGACTGTCAAGCATGGTGGCGGATCTGTTACGGTCTGGGGTTGCTTTTCGGGCTATGGGACTGGACATCTGGTCCAAATTAAAGGAATTATGAAAAAGCAGCCGTATAAAGAAATTTTGGAGAAAAAAGCTATTCCCTCCGGATTAAAGTTGATAGGCCAAGGATTTATTTACCAGCAAGATTCAAAGCACAGTTCAAAATTATGTAGGGATTATTTAGACGAGAAACAGTCAGAAAAAGTTTTGGAAAACATGACATGGCCACCCCAAAGCTCCGATCTTAACCCTACAGAACCTTTGTGGGTAGAGTTCGATCGAAACGTTCGGGAACAATGTCCTTTTTCAGAGCAGGCCATGTGGAATACATTAGAAGATAGCTGGACGAATATCTCGCAAGAGACTATAAATAAATTAATTGCTCGTATGCCAAGATTGGTAAAGAAGTCATAAAATGCAAAAGGAGGATATTTTGATGAAAAATCTGTATAAACTCTCTTGTGTATGTTTTATTTGGAACATTGTATTCGTCAAGACTTTAGGCAGTTTTAAATTCTAAATCTTATGTGTAATATGAAAATAAAACCTGGTGGTTTTCATAAAGCTTTAAATATTTAACTTTTAATTTATTTTTCTATCTTTTTTATAGTGAGTGGTCTTAAACTTTTGACCGGTAGTGTAAGTTTACTTCAATAAGCGCTAACGCGCCTATTATTCGGTTTCTTAGCTTCGTACTTGTTAAAAAATATTAAAAAAATAAGACATGTGACGTGATGTCATTTTATTATTTATCCTTTACGATAAAAATATTGTAATTTTATGGGATAATATGAGTTATTAATTTTTATCATGAATATTAAATGATTGCCCTCATATGGAAGTCGGGAGCTAAATAAGGACACTTCAAGAACCATAAGATACACAACTGAATCGTTAACTCGTATAAGCATTTTCAACATCAAAGACAAAACGAGATCGAACTGAAAGGACGCATGAAACATGAGAACAAAGCAGAAGCGTCAAAGAAGTGTGAGTGTAAGGGTGGGTAAGAGTGGGTAAGAGTGGGCGCGGCGTACCTGCGCGAGCGGCGCGGCGGCGGCGGCGCGCGCGCCCCTCCCCTGCAACACGCCGCGCGTTACTGCACCCGCCCTGGCGCACACCTACGTGCCTCTATGTCCTATGCTCACACTAGTTATTTTACTGTGATCTCGTGTCATCGGATGTCTGCGTGCGAGGATGCCTTTTCGACAGTATTATTCGTTACAAGGCTGAGCTAGTAGTGTTAGCCCGAGCCGCATGTCGATGAGACGCGAAAATTCATCTATTTTTGAGTTGGCTTGTACTATTTAATATTACTGGTCATCGGCGATTAATTATACGATGTAGAAGAAAGGTAAAAATATTCGACGCCCTGTGCTCTCAG
>DWEC01004024.1:0-10138 GCA_018245735.1 Microceris miodesmiata | reverse complement strand
ATCAGCACCCACAACGCTGGAGGACGTGAAGAACTACTTCGAACAATTCGGACCGGTGAGTACATTGTGATCATCATAAGTTCTATTGTTTCGCTGTTTCATAAGAGTCTCATCACAAAAAGGGAAGTTACAATGACGTATTAATCAATACTCGCCTTTATATCTAATTTAGTAAATTAAATATCCTTTTAATAAGACAGGGAACATAGGACTGTCCTATTGCTTGTACGATCATATCGGGTGATCATATCGGGCCAATACAAAAGTGACTCTTTGCACAAAAATGAGTACTTTCAAGAATCATAGTACCTACATTTCTATGGAGTACCATGGGCAAGTTGAAAACCCTTTCGACTTTCATTCTGACCATGTATGTATTTGAACAGGATTTCGTTTACAGTAAAGTTAATTCAAGGGGTTACAGAGAGGCTACCATACTTACTTCAAATAATAGCTTCAAATACTATTATTTTAGTATTAAATGACCTTTATACGTCTACATTTTTTTTATATTTTGACGGATAAGTGCTAATAACGTGGTTTTAGGAGATAAGCATCAGTAGAAGTTAGAATTTTGTACCTCAGAAAGTTATTCTGTTACGCTCAGCTACATATGTGAGACCTTAAGTTGCTTCTAGAAAACAGAAAGCATATCAAACTTTAGACTATTCGTAATAAAAAACTTAATTTAAATTCTATAATATACATACATAGTAATAAAACTAGTGTTTCCAATGTATAATGAGGTAATCAATGTTGATTTGTAACGTATTTCTGTGTAATTCTAAGCTATTTATTTATTAACCGAATTTCATACAAGTGAAGAGGTATTTTAAAACAATGTATGATGACTAATTCCCACAAAATTTTATTCTAACAAGGTATTTTAGGAAAATGCTTAAACAATTATTTTATTACTATCAAATAATTTTATTTTTATTTTCTTAAACGCCAATAAAATTATATTGGCACTTTAAAAAAAATTAGCATTCCACAAATTAACGTCATGTAAATATACAGTTGTAGAGATTAATAATTTTAAACTATTCAATTATTATTATAATTATTAATCACAACAATTGTTAAATTGAAGTAAAAGTAAGTAACAGCAGTCTCCGACCAAGAGACGATTTCTTAAACTGAATCGATGTTGAATAACAGACGTTTAAGAACCAATCTATCGACTCGTTCACTGAGCACGGAGTTGAAAAACGAATCTTGGGCTGGAATAGTCAAGGTCTATATTCAGTTGGACGTGTAGGCGGGCCTGTGGAGATGCGATAAGTTGGGCCTTTGTCTGGCGGCCGGGAGTCAGAGCAGGTGTCTATCTACAAAAGTTTCGCCATAATTAGCCCCGTATCTAGCATGGATGCGGACTAAGGAACTTTTCAGAATTCAACATTGGCTACAGCGGGGAGTCATTGTGTCTGCTCTCAAAGTAATCAGCCCCAGCCAGTCGCCCGCGACGATCAGAACCTTCATTACCTATTATGAGAGTTTAGAATAAAGCCAACGAGTTTTTCGGAATGAATGTGATTGATGCCAAGCGAAGGAAATATCCCGAGAGAGATAAAAGGAATTTAATGAAGAGTCTTTAAGAATAATGATTAAGGGAATGGTTATTCCTTTTGGTCGGCGGCGTAATGATGGGGTCTTTTGGTTTTCATTTTGTGTCTACAGAGTACTATGTAACTGCTATTATTGTAATTAAAAACTAGCCTCTTGGAAAACTAGGTATTCCATCTTATTTTAATAAGATCATTCTAATGTTACATTTCTACAATTTATTTGAAACGTAGCTCTTAATTAATTTGATTGTTTGTCATATATAATCATTGTACCACGCAGCATTACAGTTACGAAGGTAAATTCATCCCTAAAGGTAATCTCCAGGTTACCATAAAACGGGCACGTGATCTAACTTATCCCGCCAATTAACTGCCTGAGTCAGAACCAATCAAAACGTGTAACCTCACATAAGAAGCCTAAAATGTATACCACACTACGATAAATAAATTAATTCTATTATTGGATCCACTAAGAACGCACACCGAGAATTCTGATTACAAATTAATTCAATAACATTCAAGCCGTGCACTGTGCTCTCTACTCAGCATCATTTTGTAAGGGTGTCACATTTTGAGAAAGTTTAATTAACAATCTAGTCGCTTTTGTAGGTGCCTTCATTAGTGTATTTGTGGATAAACATTGCGCAAACTCGGCGCAATTCGTAGTGTACGAGTGTGCGTAGGGAGCGAAGGGCTGCCCGGATCGTACCGGGTTACATATCCGGCACCGGTACGTCACGTGCGACGTGGCGATCACATCGAAGTCCTGCCATTATGAGTGCTGTACGGAACGCGCATTGCCGGCGGTGTGCGTGCTCTCCGTGACTGCGATGTCTCGATACCGCTTCGGTTCTCCCTACGTGCGAGCTTTCCGAATGCAAACTGTCTCAGAATATCAAATGAGCCACTTAAATACCGAACACAATGACTACGCCCACCTGAAGCTAAGGCCGCGGGGACGCGTGCACGCAACGCCGTCGTAAATGAAAGCCCGTCGGGTCGGGGCCGAAGGGTGGGCGAGGTTCAACCCCGGTAACGATTTCCTTCAGATAATGGAGAATTTTCTGATGAAAGCTGCTCAACAGTGCCCTTTCAAGGATTTAGGAAACGTCGGATTTATGGCCCGAACGGTCGGCGCAAATTTTGTTCGTCACGACACAACGGTCCCTATCGAATGAATAAAACGGATCTATACGTGCGTCCTCCCCTGAGCATTCTTTCATAGAATTCTCCCCATTTCGAACTTTCAAGTGCTGTTGCAGCCGTTGTACTAATGAGTAATAAAGATAACGCGCCCTCCGTAGTTTTAATATACTCTTTAAAGAGCTGCCGAGTAATAAAAGCTCTATAAAAATAAGATATCTAAATTTTATTTTTCGTTGAAGAAAAATTTTGCCGCAGGTTATTTATCTCAATGGGCTACAATCATAAAGATTATTCAATGTCTTCCGTAGACATTGATTGACATTTTTTTAGTATCTACTCGTACCTAATCTGCTATTATAAAGTTTGAGGTTAAATCGGTCGGTGTATAGGACGAAAACCTGAACGATCTATTTACGAGTACAGTAATAGGATATTTTGCTTAATTAAATTACGCCGCATGTACCACACTTTAAAGTGCTTTTAATTTTGAAATGAATTTATATAAGGCGTCGAGATAATTTCATAGCGTCAGACGATTAAGCTAAAGCAAACACGTATTATGTGTGAAGTATTCGCGGCAATTTCGAGCGAAAGTTTAAAGGTAGCAAATTAGTTCTGCAGCACGTAGCATCGCATATTCGCTTAATTCTTGTCTATCAAATTGTGTACACAATACTATCTTTACACTATATTTCGTGGGCGCGCTTACTCTGACATTCATTTATAGAAAAATCGATTATTGGGAAGGTATATTTACATATAAAAAATGTAAATAATAAATAACTTCGTCTGAGATTACATCTGTTACAAAATTTGACGTTTTGTATATATGAGTTTCGCAAACAACGAAAACGTTTGATATTTATCTTTATTTAATGAATCGCAATGACACCTTACCAAATATTAATATTAATATTGTAAATCGTTGCTGGAATTACTTGGAAGTCAAATGCCGCCCGACACCGAAATGTCGACTTAAAAATTAATTAGCCGAACGACCGGTGTAATCTTTGAAGCCTACACCGATTAGGAGGTTTGTTGTTTTCTAACTTCAATTCAAATGGCTACGTAAAACACGCTATTTTCCTTTAACCCTTTCATGGTGCTTATGACCTTTTCGCTCTCAACAACCAGGTCATACAGACCAATCTTGTCCCAGTCGAATAAAACGTATACTTAGACCTCACAATTTCTCCGCGGACTGCTTCTATTTTATTTTTTTCTGTTCTCTCATGAAAATGTATGCCGTCTTTATCTGTCTATCTGCTTCGCTAAAGCGATCTTATATTTAATGTTAAGCGAACAACTTTATTCACAAAAATTTTGGCCGGGATGTTTAACTAAATATATCTCCATCTCAGCGAATATTATTTTTTGATTTACAAACGGATGCAAAATAGCCGTATCCTTATATTCGTTGTGGTTTTATTATTTCTCTTAATAATCTTTATTACACTAAAGTTTAAAAGTTAAGTTTTCCCTAAGTTCCTCTTCACCTTCTGAAACAGTAGTGTTCTAAGTGCTTTGGATTAATAGTGTGCTCTCTTGCAATCTGATGCCTTATATTACTGGATCGAGGCTTCTCGCCGGCTAACGATAAAGTTTCCTAACCAATATAAAGTTAGTGAGCTTCGCTAAGCGTCGCACGCACGAGAGGGTGTCTTTGAGAAAGTTCCGTTGCATGCTTGATTCGCTATTGTTTTAGCCGTCTGGCTCCCAACTCTGACCGTCGTTGCTTTCGATAACTACCTCCCAAGACGTGTGCTTCCTTCCACTGCAACTTGTACATCTTCTTGTTATTATCTTAGCATTTGCTACCAACTTTGTGACTATCGACATATTCTCTTGCTTCCAATTACATTTCAGAAATTCGTACTAAACGTATTCTAACAGGTAGTGTACGTTCGAATAATCGATGTCTTAATACAGTACCCATAGAAATATGAAATATCTCAATTTATTTAATTGACGACGGCACTTCTTTAAGATAAGAGGGCCTTTCAAAAATGTTTAATAAATAATGTATAAGGCTAGGTACATTAATTTGAAGTGCGGGAAAAATTGGAGAGGCTTCAAATACGCAGCGAATTTATTTGAAAGGGACGGTAAAGAATGAAAATATACTTACAATAAAAACTCACGTAATATTGCGGCGTTGTAAGAGATTGCTAAACATTTAATAATCTAAAGAGGTTCAATAGGTCATTAAAAGCATTACAAATTTTAGAGAATTGGAAATCTTATTACATTGGTATATATTTTTTATTTCCACAAATTCTTAAAATACATTTGAATCCCAATCTGCTGATAATACAAAGCCTAGTAGCAATAGCATCTATCGTTAATACCAGCATTTGGCTATAAATCGTGCAAAACAAACAAGTTGCACAGATTGTTGTGTTTCCAGCTAGGGAACTGTATAAACGCCAAACAATCCAGTACGAATAGACAGTGCTCCTACGCGTTTGCATCGCTAACTAAACATCGTTTACTGTCAGCGGCTCTCGAACTGTAACTGAAGCGGGTCCGGAATTTGGCTTAACTACACTATAGATACGATATCATCTCAGGCCGTATATCAATCAGTTGTTACAACGCTCTACGATTGTCGTTTATCTTCGAAGCCGGTCGGATCTGTCTGTCCAGATTCGTACATTGTTCCGACATTAGCCGGGCTTGCCGAAACGGTGGATGTCTGAAATGCCAGCGCGGTGGCTTCGTTGAAGTTGCAACGGTGCGCCGAGCGCCCGATAGCGTTTCCAATTTCCTGACTTAAATTGCTCTAATTTGGTTATGCGCTGACGGGTGATCGAATGCCACTAAAGTCCTCCCGCCGGCGGCATTGCGCCTTGTAATTTTTAATTCCATTTCGACGCAGTTTCACGTTCATGTATTATCTTTTAGTTCCCGTGAAATAAAATTTGTAAGCTTTGACCGCTGTAGCTTTACGAAATGCAAAGTTAATCTTTAAAGCTCGTTCGTCATAATGTTCGTGAAAATTTTGTACATTACAAATCCTTTAATGCCGGTTATATGAATCTCATATTTAATTTTGTTGCATTAAATATGAAATAGTTTTATTTCTTTATGATTTTAAACTGCAAAATTGTGTCAGCGGAGGAAAAACTTAATTTTAATGCTGAAAGGAAAAATGACACTTTTAAATTTCGAAGTCTTTAAATTAGTCTACATCTTCAAATAATACGTAATACAGCATAAAATGTCGTAACAATTCTCTTTAACAACGTGCCGTCATACTTGTGTTTGTTCATATATTCAGGGAGTTTCTCTTGCCTTGGCGTAAGTTTTGTAGACTTTGGGAATAAATTTCTGATCCTTGATTTAGTTTCTCCGGAGCCATGACAAAATATGTATAACATAATTTGACTTGTCCAACTGAAATGTATTAGAAAGTTCTCTCGAGGTTGTTACGTATTATAATAAGTTATATTTCATGTAATTACATATTTCAAAGATAGGTGATAACATCAGTATATATCAATTATCAATTAATGACGATAAGATATTTATTATTAAAAATGAACTTATTGATAAAAATATGTGTACACTTACTTCTTTGTAGCGGTAACAAGCGGAAATAGAAAATTTTATGTTCACATCAAATAATACAATATAACAAAAATGATGAATATTAGTCGATTGAAATCTAAATCGTAAGGCAAATATTGAAGCTAAATTAAAACCTCGGCATTTTCGAATCAAGAGTTGACTTTTTATATTCCCATTGGACGGGAACGAGCTGTACTAGAGTGGCAATATATTAGCTTAATGACAAACTAATTACTCCTGGAATAGCTCTCCAGGACCACGTACAGACTCCTTAAGGACTTTTTATGTAATTTAGCTCGGCTTCTCCAGATTTTGTTAATGAAACATAAGGAATGGAAGTGTGTTGAGCATTTTACTAATTTTCTATATGGTTTCAGTCTGTTTTATTGTTAAAAGAGAAATAGGATGCTTATTGCAACTAATCTCCTGATGTGTATCTACAATCCTATGATCGGTATAACTGAGTGAGGCATGACGCATGAGTCATCATTGACATATATCACATATTGACATATGTTATATATAAATATATATTAACTGATGAATGATAACTGAAAAATGATTAAATTAACAGTTGACTAACCTGATGAACTCGTATCTCTAAAACTTTAAAAGTAACCGTCAAATTTATTCCGCTCTAAAATAATTACTTGACTAATCATTTAATCATATTACGTCCTAAGGAATACAATACCTCGTGTTTGGCAAACACGAGTCGTGATATTAATAAATAAATGGCCGTGTAAAAAACAAATAGCCTACCATATTATGTACACTGCAGTCAACAAACGCAATAAATATACCGGCTTGAAACAAATGACTTCGATAACGATAAAATCTCCTTTAAAAATTCCATTTATGAGCTGCAGTCAAAAGCGCGGTGTAAGTAAACACGAGAGCAATATAAATGTAGAAACAATATCGCAAAGTATGCTCCGGCGTAGTATTGTAGAGGCAATCTGATGGACACAGAATCGAATGCGGTGTGGGATGAAAATAAATTTGTGTCGTATACTTGTCACTGCAAGGTCTATTTTCCCTTACCAATAAATGGAAATAAAAATCGAAATGCGGCGGAACAATGATGTAATAGTCTCTCCCCGAGAAGGAGGGATAAACGTACCCTCGGGTGAACGATTTGTATTAGCCGTCTAGCACTGTACGTGTAATTGTCGACGCTCGGGGCTACGTGGTTGCGTCGTGCACTCGAACACGTAAGAGGGGCAAATCCGAAAAAAGTAACGAGAACCTTGAATCGATAGCCGAACTCCGCTGTGCTCTGTTTGCCCTGTCCCAATTCTTGCCATTCGCTTTTTTCGAAAGCATGATAACGATTCGAAGTTTCACAAATGCCACGAAGAATACTCTGGGTAGTTGTCCGATGTGCCATGCAATTAATGAAATATTTAACACGAGCCACGTTCGAGGCACTTTCATCGGTTCCCAATTGAAAGAGCCTCCTCTTTGCATGAGAAGGGTTACAGGTCTGCCTTGCACATGGCAGAGCTTTGAATGTGCAGATTTTTAAACAGCTCCCACAGGTGCTGGCTTCCATCTGAAAATTTTCCTTCATTATTGTAGTTACTAATATTTAAACGCGATATTAAGGAAACAACAATAACTACAACAGGGATAAAATCCAATCTACGTACCTACATCCATACATATCTTCATACCAAGTCTCTTACGGGGAAATAGAGTACAAACAAAATAGAATCTATGCATCAAATTCAGAGCATAGAGATACTAAAAAGGGGATTATTCGTTTGATAGAAATATACAATTAGATACGTCTCTCCTAACATGCCGGTTATAATTATTATATTGACAAATAATAAGGCTTTATCATTTATGTCCTGCAAATCAATTGACGTAGAAGGACCCTCCAATAAGTTTTAACTACTGAAAACCTGATCAACAAATGAATGAAAATGAACGAATGATGAGAATCAACGCGAAGCCAATGCGATGTTGCAAAAAAAATATTTCTATAAAAAACGGTGTTTTAAAATTAACTTAATTGATATTTTATAGCCATTCGTTCACACGCCAACTAGCTTATCCCTTTACAATGCTGGAATCGGTGGAACGATATAAGCCGATTTATCAAAATCATATTGAAATGTAACAGTATCTGATAGTGCATGGCAATAAATGGTTTTCACTACAGCCATTATAGTAAAAATGTATTAATTTAATATATTAACAAAGGACCCAGAAAATACACTTATAACGTTTCATTTATCTTCATCATATAATTTTACGAAAGGATTGCCTTTGAAATGAGAAAATCAAAGTAGGCATTCGAATGAGCTCACAACAGAGCATCGACGACGTCTTATTCAAAGCTCCTTCTGATTCGAACGAGGTTCGTTTCACGCGTGTGTGAATACTTTCTCTAAGTCGACGTCGCGGACGCGACTCTGTAAGCTTGCAAAGCCGATTTAGGGTCGGCTAATTAATATCCTCACTTTTTCTGCCTGACGTTAATTAAAATATTTCAATCTCTCTTTTCCTCGTCTTGCGTAACTTTTATTCCTACGTTAACTTTCCCTGTTTTAAAAACACGACTTTGCATGTGGATTGAGCTGTTAAATTATTCCTAAATTTTGATTGCCTCGTATAAAACCGTCCGGATTCTGCGGAGGGGCTCTTCATTTTTTGTTCCTATTACAAGAGACAATTAGGTATGCTAATTCATTTATTTTGTGACGGCTTTCAAAAAATCGCAAGGAAAAAGATCAGTGTTGGGATTTGGATGGTAATATTGTTAGAAAAGATTATAGAGGACAAAGTTGACATCCGTGTCAACGCGTGAATTAAAAAATTTAAACCTTTAGAAAATGATTGTAGAAAATGTAACAAAATCGGTCGAAGAATACAATGATTATTTCAGAGCAAATTAAAGAAAACATCCTTAAGAGGCAGCTTTGGCAAACAAATTGGGAACTTTGTTCTAATATTTACAACACGTTTAGACTCGCGAGGGCAGAAGGGACATGAATTGTAGGTACTGTTAACGCAGACTCGACAGTATTCAATCAAGTGGCGCATTGTAATAAGTTTCAGTTAGTTTTATTACTTACGCATTTTCTATTGAGGTGTGAAGGAAGTAGCGAAAAATAACAACAGGAACCGGGCGGTGACAACTCAAAGTGTCAAATAATTTAAGGTGCGGCACGACATATCTTACTATCAGCGAGATCTACAGCCGTTTCTAGCGAGGCCCCGTGCGTTTTTACCGTCTCTTCGGTTTCTTTATTTCGCTTTTCTCCATATAAATATAAGAGTTCGGCATTTCAGCACGAATTCCCAAGATGAAAAGGTATTTTTCACACGCGATGTCGGCTGGGCTATGTGCCACGCACCGGCTAAACTGTATTCGCTGTAAAGCTTATCCAAATCGATTCATAAGTTATCACAACATATTTATTTTTACTTCCCTGTGCTACGTTATGTAGGTTTACTGAAAATTCATGTGTATCTGGACTCAGTCAGAACACGGCAATATGATTGGAGTCCTTGATAAAAAAAAATAATAATCGACCCATTATAATTCTACTGTTGGAATATGGGTGTCGTCTCATAGTGAGAGGGTTAAGCCCATAGTCTGCCATGCTGGCCAAATGCAGGTTGACACACATCTTAGATTTTTTTTTTAAGTTCTATGGTATGTAGCTTTCCTCACGAAGTTATCCTTCACTGTTAGCAAGTGATATTTAAATTTAAAATGCACTTTTGTAATGACGCTTACGGCAGATTGCGGTATAGCGCAGCTTAAATAGGCACGGCAAAATGCCCTGGCTGCCGACGGGCAGCAGCGTCAGCGGTGCAAAAAGCTGTGCCCTGCGATC
>DWEC01004023.1:0-10139 GCA_018245735.1 Microceris miodesmiata | reverse complement strand
CATAGGCCTCTCCAAGGAAACACCACTGAGCTCGATCTTCAGCTCTTCGCATCCAACCACTGCCAGCCACTCTGCGTATATCGTCACTCTACCTAACTGGAGAGCGTCATACGCTACGTTTACAACGACGCTCCTTTTAAAATCGTAAGTTTAGCCTATGAGATATGATGCCTATATCATATGATACTTGCTTTGAAAGCTTAACCAGATCTGTGACAATACATTCATTGTGAATCATAACAAATATAATATGTATAAACTTGGTAATTTTATAAGTTCGACAAACAATTGCTCCTTTGTCATATTCGTATTTTCGATATTTGTCTTTAAAGTAAGCATAGTCTTGCGACGTCTTTTATTCACAGAGACAAAGTATATTCACAGACAGATGTGACCAGCCCACTCCCACTTCAGCTTGCTGATTCTTTGGGTTATGTCAATAACTTTGGTTCTCAACATAGTCATTGCCTAACTCGAGCAAATTTTGCGGCTGGGTAGAAACCACTCCGAGAGGGAGGCTTGCAGGAGGGACACAGCCGTAAGATGCCGTACAGCTCTGTATGCAAGCGAATCATAACAAACAGCATGGACACGTTTCACACTGTTGTTGCCTCTTGACCACGATGGACAGTTAGTTCAATTGTTAAAGTTTTTCAAGAAATTAAAGAAAAACGAAAGAAGCAGCGCAAAGATTTATGAAGAAGTTATCGTTGCCGACAGCCGTCGATCGCCGCCGTCGACCGTAAGTCGACGCGGGCGGCCGTCGACCACCGATCGCGTTTCGTGTCAGTCTGTCGCCGGAGCACGTTCGTCGCGTCGATGCAAAAGAATGAGTACGTAGTTCCATACTTTGCGTTATTTTTGTATAGACAAACCATCGAACTCCGTCGATCTATGTGGCCCGACCCTTACATGTTTTTTAATAGATATGTATTCCGGTGTGCATGTCAACAGAGTCGGGTACACGGCTAATTTGTTAATACAATTATGTATTTAAATAAGGGGTAGTAATAAAACACCCAACGTATTTAACTAAATATTTAATTAGCATAAAATTGAACAATATAAGCATAGCACCTACTTGCGTAGTTAAATAAGAGTATTATAAATAATTTCTATGGATACTACATACTAATAACATTAATTTTTTTGAAGCTCGTAAATTATTACTTTTATGACAGAAAATACGACTTTTTAAATAAACCCGTATACCGAGGGTTTTCAAAAACCTTTACACTGAGTAACAATAAGAAACCAAATATGTTTATTGATAAACAATACTTAGAAGTATAATTATTGTTATCAATCGCTATTATTCACAAAATGACGACAGAACTGAAACCTGTGACAAATCTGCAACGGAACAAAGTTTAATAAACAAATGAAACATAAATAAGGCCGGCGCTGATGGCGCCAAAAGTTGACAGTTGTCGGCGAACAAAGTCTGTACTGTAAGTAACAAACTGTAAGTCGTGGTTGCCTATAATTGGGATGGCATTTAAAATGACATGAGTGTATTTGTTATATAATAATATGTGAAATGTAGTTTCCGTTGGCGATCCTTAAATAAATAAATAAATAACAATACGTTATTAAATAAATAACAAAATAAATAAATAACAATACGTTAACAATATGTTATTAAAAAAATGTAATATGGCCATTACATATATATAACCCGGTTTCAGAAAAAATTACATTGATTAAAATTAAATAGATTTGCAAGAGAAGTACATTATTAGCATCGTCAAAGAAGTACATCGTAAAATTCGTATATTATATTTATATAGGGGCCACTGTCAGGTAACAAGTAGATAGTTGTAAAAGAGTGTGCGTATCAGAATTATTATGGAAGAATTAATAGTCCTGCGGCTGATGTCTCCAGAACACCAATGTAACACAATGTGCCAGGAAGGCATTAATCAAAATATGTCGGAATAGATAGAATTCTGTAACAGAGCTTGAGGAGCTTCGAATTACAATTACAGATGATATATGTATAATCTATGTATGTATGTATATATGCCGACTATGTATGTATGTACGACTATGTTGTATGACTATGTATGTATGTATATACCGACACACACAAAAACTGAAAAATTATTACTTTGAATAAAAATTGATAAATCATTTTCTATTTATGATCGGAAGATGTTGGAGACATATCGTAAGATAATTAGTGATTATTAATAAATACATCTCTACTCAACGGTTTAACAAAAATTAAACTATAATATTTGAATTGCATTCAATATTGTTCAGTAGTGTTGTGGAGACCGAAAAACATTGTTACAAAAAAAAACAGAATATATAGAAAATTGTTCAGTTTAGCATTCGATTATTTTTTTGTCAATTAATCTTCGACTAATCGTTAACCATCGAGCATAACATGACAATCGCGAATTCGAATATAATAAAGCGAATAATCGAATTATTCGATATTAGAATCGCATTTATATTAAACGTATATGTAGACACAAAAGATTTTAGTATAAAAGACGATCATATTTAAATCACATCAAACGATATGTTTCTTTACACAACAATACAAGTATATAATGACAGAATAGACATCTTATATATATCTATATCTATATATATATCGTACGTAAGCACCAAACATTAAGCTACATTGCACAATATATGTATAACGAGTATATTTTTTTGCAAAAAACAACACATAAATATAATTAAAAGGCTACATAAGTCCATAACTCCTTGGTTATAAAAAAATATTTCTTTTTATAATTTTTTACTAAGGCTCACAATAGCACACTCCGGTTAAGGAGATATAAATATCGAATACATATATTACCGAGGGTCACAACGATTCAAGTCTCGATCCAATACTAAATGAGTTCAGTGGCAACAGCTACTGGTGCCAGCCAAACAATATTTAACACAAAACATATAAACGTTCTACTTGAATTTCATTCACAAGTGATGGGTCACAGGGACTGTTCGAGAAACAATTACTGTTGCAGGTATCTTGTATCTGTGGACAATTCGTTCCATTTCACATGTAATCCGAGAAGCGTGCATTTCGTTTCAACAATTACTTTTTCTGTAACGCAGTGTCAACTCTGCGGTGGACATTTTGTCTATATAAAACAGTTTCATATCGAAATTTGCCTCCTTTGATTATTTTAATTGTTCCGTCATTACTGAACGGTTTAAAATAATAATAACAGTAATGAAATATGTTCTTGAAGACATTCCAAAAATATTAAATTCTTAAACGCACACAATACTTTGTATTATTTTAATTTATTTGATGCAATGAAATCTAAAATCATTATAAAATCAGAAATAACATGCTCGATTACGTGCAGGACGACTTGGATTATCGTGACCCTATCTAGAAAATCCTAAGCATAATAAGCCCTTATCAGTTTTGATATAAAATAATTTAAAACACAAACAATACTTAAAGCACAACACGGTTTATCTCCTAATAGTGTGTAGGCACGTCAACAACTACCTTGCGATTATAATTATGATTGAATGCTAATTTTGAAAATCTAGGACTGATAACTTCAATTAAATTTTGAGAATATAACAAAGAAAGAAAAAATCGGTAAATTTTCCTTTTGTTTTATCGTAATGGCAACTTACAAACGAACATCATTAGTTCAAACGAACGCTATATTTTTTCTTTCAACGTCATAATAATTTTTAATCGCGTGTCTTGTTTAAAATGAAAAAAAACCGGCAACGTCCCTTTCATTTCATATTAAGAACAGTTTTTAACCGAACATACCGTAGACAATTTTCAGCAAACCGCATGTATTCTTTAATTTCACACTTTTACAAAAGCTTCAACACGATACATTATAATTACAATACTAAGCGATAACAATCATTTACCACAACAACGCCTAAACCATCAACAACTTCGCCAAAAAACGGCCGATATAATAATATATATATGTGACACACATCGTTACCAAGTACTCAAACCTTTTTTTTTCTTAAGACATTGGAGTGTCACTTTATCTGTACTGTGTTCATATAAAGAATCACTTTAGTTAAGTGAATTCTGTATCATAATATTCTTTGTTCAAATACCTGTTACGGTTCTATCACTCATGTGCTTCTTTGTGAATATTAAACAATACTACAATATATTTACACTTTGGATGAATTTTTGGGTGGGATCCATTTCTGTAAGTTAGATTAAAATTAAAATGAATATACATACTTTACTTATTTGAACGCTATTTGTACAGAGTATCTCAACAAGTCTAGATTCTATGAGTCCTATGGCACCGAGACTAAACATCAACAGACTAGACATTCTAAAAATAAAATTGTCGCCATAATATGAGCACAATAGCAGAGACTTCTCTAGTACATCTATTTACCTACATATTGTTAGTATCTTCTGCCTTTAGGTGTAATCTAAGTCTATTCTTACTATGTTTTAGAACCTGCACCTACAAATAGCACGCATATAACTGTATATATATTTTACCCTTGCATCGATGAACAAGTTAAATCAAATAAAATGTTTGTCAATTAATATACCCAACATTGCAATATTTTAACATAAAAATATGTAAAGTAACAAATGCATAACTTTAATAAATTATCCTAAAATCAATTGGATGATATTACTCTAAGTACTTTCATCTCATTGCCATTTTACTGCTAGTCGATCTAAGTACGTACTTAGGTCCGTCTGGCTTTATCTAGAGCTGAAACAAAGTAGAGTCGTATTGTCATCAGTCGTAGAATTAAACATTTTAATAAAATTCTAAATTCATCATGTTAGAAAATATTGAGTATAATGATTAATTTCTCGAATTCAATTCATTTACGGGTTGGACGGTTTTGTTACTAAGATTTACTATATTTTTAAGTATCGGCCGAAGACGAGGCAATAACTTGGAGTTTTATTGTTACCGGAAGAAAAACACGCAGAGTGAATGAAACAGAGAATCACAAAATTCAAAGTTATATAGATAAAAAGGGCACATTACTACGCGGAGTTATACGCTACACAATATCATTTGATTAGTTTGATTACTGAAGACAACGGTAAATGTAGAAGAATCACACCACGTTCGTAAAATTAGAGGTAGTTTGCAATCAGTGCTCTCTGCCCACCAAGACAGCGAGCGATCTGGCGTGACTTTATGATAATATTAACTATTTAATTTAAGTAAATACCACACACAAACAAATGTTATTTGATTAAGGTTTTAAAATATTCATATGTGAAATGTTCAATAATGACAGAAATTTCAAAAAAAAGTATTGTCAGTATTGTCAAATTTAAATAAAAAGTATTTTTTTTGTTTATGGCACACGTATAAGTATATGTCTTTGGAAAGTCTAACGTATGTTTACCATGTTATATAGTTATATAGTCTATGACATGCATTTTGTTATTTTAAACACGACTGACTACACCACGCATATACGTAAGAGAACTGAGTACACTTAAATGACAAATGAATATATATTTATATATCTGCACAACACAGCTTCTAATATTTAAAAGCTTATAACAATCCCGTTGCTAATGACAATTCTCTTAAGAGCGTCGCTGATCTCTGCTCTGGCGGTGTCGTTATCAGCATATCCAAAATTGTCAAACGGAAAATTGTGCCTATTTTTGACTATATTTCTACCGTTTAAAACATTAGCGTTAATCACCGACTAATTAAAAAATGGCATGCGACGGACTGACTGACTGACTATTATTCACTTGTGACTTATCTGTTTAGTAGCCCACTAATTAAATGCACGCACGAAGCAGCGTGTAGCTACTGTTCTACTGATTATTAATATTACATTCGGCGAAATTACTCGCTGAGTAAGTACGAGTAATATGTTTGCTAAACTCCATATCTGTCGCGTTGTATACATATATTAATAATACATATTTTATATATATGTATATATAAGGTGATTGGAGATTAACTGTTCGGACCAAATATATAAAATTTTAATATATGTATATATATTATATATACCGTTTTATATCGTAACAGACACGGTGGCGAAATATTACTAAAATATGTTTTATATTTATTACATTTAGTATATAAAATTACATATTATATACTTTTAACTAACTTTGTATTTAAAAAAAATAATCAAAATTGCGACACAAAGCAATTAATTCGAAACTTTAAGCAACGACAACTATTGCCTTGCGGAAATCCCCCGTCATCTTTATTCGGAGTAACGAATAATGAAATGTTAACATAAATCATCGCCACCGTGACGAAATCAACTTGTACGTGAGAATTAGCGATCGTAATTAGTCGAATAACATGACTTTGTTATCGGGACAGCATGATTTAAATGAAATTTGTAAACTGTAAATTATTATTGAAAGAGGTATGACAGGGACCTCTTTTTAATTTTAAAAGACGGCTGGGAAATTGTATTCCCTCTCCAAAAAAGATCAAAGGGCACCCAAACTCAACGTACGATAAATATAATAAAGTATGATTTAATGATTTCATGAAAAGTTTGATTTTCAAATCTTTCAGGCGACATAGGCTCACAGGTCATCGATAGTGTTGCTCGAGCTATTTAATGGACGCCCTTAGGCTCGATGGGATGCCGATCTGCGAAAGGCCTGCCGACAGACGCTGAAAGCGACAAACCGAGGACACGACGTGATGATGACTTGTGGACTGAGATAGACTGATGGTGACGATGATAATTCTTATCACGGATCAAATAAAGTTTAGACAATTAGAGTGAAATAGCATAGTGACAAAATTTTTTAAAAAGCCTTGCTACTTTGTACCAGTGACAGTATATGCGAAATATATGTAGTCACATATAGTATATTCGTTAATTTTAATCACGACAGCAAATTAACACGTACAAGTTGATTAATATGGAGTATTAGTCATGTCGTAAATGACCTAACCGTAAAGTTTCACTTCAGTCTCGACGCACTTCTTCATCAGATCGTCCAGCTCCTGCAGCTTCAACTCCTGAGTTTCATATTTCCTGATCACTTCGGATATCTCGTTGAGACACTCCTCCTCTATGTCGCGGAGCACCTTTGAGATGTTTTCGTTGTTGGACCTGAGCACGTGTTTAGCGTGCAGCTTGTACAGGTGGTGCTCGCGTTTGGGCTGAAAATATCATTATTTCAAGGCCTCATTATTATGTCCTTTGAACATTAATGAGCAAGAGTGAATAGCAAGTTCTAGAATGTTACATCCCAGGTTACATCTCGCTTACCGTCAAATATGATTGTGAGGAATTGCAAACCTTTTGATTATTAATAAAATAGCAGCACAATTTGACATAAGAGCGCCCATTACGGACAACACTGTTTTATTTATAATATAGACGCCGCTCTCCCGCTTTACTGAGCGTAAGTAAAAAAGTAAAGATACTTACTTTATATTTGGGTTGAATTTAAATTATTTTTATATATTTTTACCCATCATAACTATTGACTTTAATTAAATTTATTTTTGAACATTGTTGTTGTAAAAATAATAATTGTTTTTTTCTTCCAAAGAGCTATACACATTTTTTGGGAGAGGCCTCTTTGTGTGTCATTGGACTAAAATCGAATGATTATGATTGAATTATTATTTCTAGTAGTGGCTCGGAGTCTGGATCTATGCCCAGTGCTTGCAATCTATTCCATGTGGGACGCGAACGGAAACGGTGAAACGTGTGTGTACCACACTATTTTGCCTACCTATTCGAGGATTACAGGAGGGATGTTGCGCTTTTTTAAGATGAGGACGACATGTACACTTAGCTCTTTTCTAAATGGTTCCAAAATTATGACGCTGCTTTTTTCATCATGTGATCGGCTAACGTTTGGCTGCGAACGCACCTGATGGAAAGCGCAGATGCCTCTTATAAAGCACCGCATATAAAGCACGCATGCCCAGTAAGAGCCTATTCACCTATGTTTTGAAGAGTTGACGAATACAAGACACACAGACGCCGGCACGGTATTCCACTCCTTGGCCGTCTGAACAAAAAACTACGGCTTTTGATCCAATGGTGGTGAGCCCATTATTTTACATAAAATGGAAGTGACCAATATGGGACGGTAATTGGATGGGCCAACTCTATTATTGCCTTTTTATTTTATAGACAATATCAGATCCTAAAGACAGGCGATACACGCGTGTCAGGTCGGGAGACAATTCTGGTGCGCATTACCTGAGGACTATAGCATCAGGACTATACCCCTATACTGTCTTTATTGACGTCGTGAGTACGCAGTACCTGGAGGTATCCCTTTGCCGTATGTCAATTTCGGGCATCATTGTGATTTTGGAAGGTAGCTCGTATTCGGGTGGCAGTTTTCAGTTACTCTGTAACCGTGAATTTTCCGCGAATAGAAATACCAAAAGATTAAAAATAAATATAACATCACGCCTGTAATCCCCGAAGGGGTAGGCAGAAGAGTGTAGTACACTCCCACGTTTCCCCAGTTACGTTTACGTAACTATTTACGTTTACTAAAATATTAGGTTTCTCTAAACCAATATGAGCCAGAATGCGTTCGGCCTTAGCAATGGTGGAAATAAAGGGCTGGCAATGTTTGCCTCTATCGACTTGGATAGGGCTCAGAATACTTTGCTACCAGACGGGAAAAGCCAATTTGATTTTCATTTGCCCAACGTGAAAGAAGCGAACCCTACGAACTTCCTTTTTGCAGGACTTGGCAGCTGTGTTAAAGGCTATCTTCTCTGCAACATCTGGAGCTTTACGGCTACAGGTGTCAACCCAGACCAATGAAGCTGAATGTTCAGTAGTCTCTGCTGCGGCACATTTACTATTAAACCAAGAGTGAGCTTTGCGTGAGCTCAAGTGCAACATCGGAGAACGAAACAAAGTATTCCATTCCCGTAAGATGCCAAGAAATGCTGCATCTCATGCCAGTCTGCTAATTTGTGACGCCAGATTCTCTTCACATCCTTAGAGTACAGATCAGGTGACGAAAAGTAGAGACCGATTTAACTAAGCAATGGTCTGACGAGCCCCGTTGGGATGAAACTGTCACTGAGTGAAGGTCTGGGTTACTTGTCCGCACAAGGACCAAGTAATTGGCTGCATGACTGTCAACGTCAGGTATACGCATCACCTCTGCAACCCGCTGGGTAAGATTCAGAGAGAGGGAGAATTTGTGTGTGCCTCTCTCTCTCGCTGTAGCACGCTCTGTTTCTCGGAAAGGATAAAGCCACTGTTGATTGTGAGCATTAAAATCCTCGCGAAACACCAGTTAAGCGGAAGGATAGCTCCGTTGAAAAAAGTCAGCTGAGGTGGTTCTCCACTAAGCGTACGATTGAAAAATCGGTGCTTTATTCCAAATCGGTGAGAGATTCTACACACCAACCCCTCTCCCTCCCGTGCCGTGAGAATCCTGTTATTATTATAATCATTATATCAAGAAACTAACCTCATTAGGACTTTCAGTGTACGGAGAAATTTCAACGTTAGGCGTGAAGATGAACGGCTTGAAATAAGACACGCTGGGATCTGGCGTAGCTGTGAACCAGTGGACACTAATACCGGCCGCGGACAGCGAAGAAACCTGTAAACAAATAAATTATATTTCTCCACTGAACTGTTGGCTACTCATGACCTAGGCAAGCGTGGCAACGCTGTTTGATGGAACTATTACAGAAGTCTCTGATTAAAAGAATTGAGTTGTCGCAAAGTGGCTGGCAGTGATTGGATTCCAAGAGCTGAAGATCGAGTTCAGTGGCGTGCTACTGGAGAGGCCTATGTCCAGCTGTGGACGGGAGTAGGCTGATAATGATGATAATGAGTTATCGCAATTTGAAATACATTTTTGTTTCTTCTTTTATTTTTCTGTTTAATAAAAATAAATGTTTAATAAATAAACAGTAATAATTTTCTGGAAAAACTTCGCAATATTTTATTTTTTCATTATGCCATATGTAGTTCCTGTCGTAATACGTCTTTTTATGAATATGACTTGTGACTTGTACAAATAATTACGATGTTTCACATCTGTCAGGCGTTCCTTGACGGCTTATATTTTTTTTATAACTAAACAGCGTAAATGTTTACCAGAAATATAGAAAACCGAGCAGTGATAGCCTAGTGGTTAAGAATTCAGCCCCTCACTCCGGGGTTGCCCGGTTCAAATCTTTACAAAAGTG
>DWEC01004022.1:0-10139 GCA_018245735.1 Microceris miodesmiata | reverse complement strand
TATATATATACGTATCTATTAACTTGGCAGCTGATTATGATATATAGCAATATCAGCTTTAATTTAAATTTTAACGGATTCTTTCTCGCACTGTCTGTAATAATGAATGAATATCTCTCATAACGTTTCAGTAAATCTATCGTGTTTTGGAATGGCTAGACCAAATAAATATATATATGTATATATTCCACTGTTATCTACCGGCTACTCGTAACTGGGAAGCTCCCTGGGGAATACTCCGAACGCGTTCTATTAACGCTCGTTGATGGAGAATCGGGTTTGCCCATAAACTCTGCGCTGGCAAGTCCTTCGATGACTACCGGCAATAGGAGTAGTCATGAAGTCTTAGCGACCAAGCTGATCCAGGATGGTGGTGGTGAGAAATCAAGGGCGGATATTAAAACTATTGAACCTATAACAAGTACATATACAATATTTAAACTACTGCTACATTGTTAATGAGACCAATTGTTTTACGAGAAATTTGATGAAAAAAGTGACAAATCTGCCATATATGACGGCTTCGTCATGGACAGTTTAAGTTAAAGTCAGTATGAATAGCAAAGATGTTGAAATTTGGCAAATTAACAACGATACTTTAGTCATTATTGACATGGCTGTGGTGTGATGGAAAAAATTAGGAGAACGAACGCCAATGCACGCTCCAGTCGCTTCCGATCTTCCTACATCCACATTGATATTGCTGTGGGTCCAATACGCTTGCGTTTATTGGTCGTCAGCGTCGGATAGTTGGATTGCGCCCGCTCCTGTTGTCTATATCTTTCTCTATATCTTTGGTATTATCCTATTATCCTCCTCTATATCTTTGGTATTATCCGATCTATGAGAGTTTATTTTGTGGACGGCGAAATGTCGGCCAATTTTCGATATTGAGATAATTTGTATAAATGGAGCCGAAACGTTACAGTGTTTTGGGAAGTGCGGGTTATTTTATTTATTAAGGACATTGGGATTATATCATGACTTGAAAAACTGGAATATGCCAAGTATGTGACTCATAAGTTACATATGAGGTCGTTAAATAATAACGATACATTAGATCACGATAAAGACTAAAAATAACTCATAAAAGTATGACAAATGGAACGGCAGATTGTTAACGCTATTGTCTGCCGAGCGGTCGGTCCCAGGTTCGATTACCTTCCAACCAAATCATGTAAGTGAATTAACTTATCACTCGTATTTACATTATTTTGTGTTTCCGCTGCAATCATGGCCAGGTGAAATTTATATAAAAATGTTTTGAGGTGTAAAATTTTAAATGAAAAAATTTAATTGTAGCATTAATCTTCGGAAGCCTTTAGTAATGGTTCCTTTTGTTCTACAATCAGGCGTCGGAATTAACTTTTCTCTTGGTCAGAATCTCTCAAATCTCACAGTAACGCTGCTTTTAGACGCTGAAGGTCTTCGTCATGCCATGGCCTTCCCTTACGGGATAGGCAGATGGCAGATTTCCGACTACCAATCAAAGTGTGAGTTTAAATTCAAAATTAGGCTACAACACCATTCTAGTCTATTATAAATAGTCCTACAAAATTTAATCAATTAATGCAATTATAAAGAGGGCATTTTAAAGTAGTCATTGCAGTAACATTATAACAGAAATACTTTTAACTTCCACAGTAAGCGGTGAATATTACAAGTTTGAGAACCTCTGATTCTGGTGTTTTTTTCAAGATCCAATTTAATCTGAAGTGGTTTTTTTATAGGTGTAAAATGAGCAACGGAAGTCGTAAGGATAATTTATATGTATATATATATACACACACGCAAACACACACACACACACACGCACATATATTGATCGATTCCCATCCAGGATAAATATTTGAGTGATGATCACAAGTATTTTTTCTGACTGGGTGTGAAAAAATCTATATAAGTGTAATATATATTGGTTTACATACATGCGTAATATGATATACGGTCTGGTTATGACAACACAAGCTCTCTCGGTGCTTAATTTGGGATCAGAAGGCCGTGTGTGGAAATATCTGAAGATATTACTACTGTTTCTATACAAAATAATTACACACAAACACATACACACAAAAGAAATATAAATTAAATAAAAACCTTCGTAGAGCAAGTATGCTCTATCACATATTCGTATGAACACGCGCGTACCAACGACGAGTAAATCAAACAACGCCATAAAGCCCCGTAAATCGCCACAATATCTATGTAACCAGTTGTAAAGGGCCAACTTTACGTATAATAAGCTCATATGAAACCCTTCATTACACCCGCTGTACATGGAACTACATATTCGCGCGCGAACATAAAACATAACGTATTGTAGTACGTTCCGCCCGTTCATCTCACATTAGAGGGACATTAGGGATGTCCCAGCATCCAGGTAATATCTCTGGGAGAAAATAGCTAACCAGCCGAGAAGGACCCATCAGCCCAGCAGACGCCAAGGCAAGAGGGGTCGCGAGACTAATGTCGGAGGTCTAAGTAAAATGGGGGGACGGTTAGATGAGAAAAGTGGGGACGCAGGGGTCAATATAGGAGGCGGTTTTGAGGCGTAAACCTAAGTAAAAACAAAAAAAATAGTTAATAATAAAATTTGCAAATTGATACCGAATCTCATTACCGTTATAATTAAAAAATTAAACTGCAATAAATAATTTGTGAATGTTTAAAAAAGATTGTTACAATTAATCGCTTTTGCAATTTTGAATTATTTATGCTTACCTACTATTATTATATGAAACATACTTATTAGTATTGGGACGTTAATTAGAATGTGCAGTGGCAAGCTGTCCAAGCGCAGCGATCGGTACGAGATTTGCATCGGTATGTTTTCAATCCACCTCATCTCCTAAATCGTCCATTTAATCTTAGCACGTAGTATATATACCATGTTCCCGCCCCGACGTGTGTTAGTTCGGGCCTTGAGAGATGGGATAGGATCTTTTGGTACTCTTCTTATGGAAGATATTGCAGCCCCCCCCCCCCCCATAAACTATAAGCGCATGAACACACCATTTTATTGTAAAATAAATGAACACGAGTATCAACAAAAGATGAGTTCTTAACGCACTACCAGACGCTTTCAATGGTTTTTTGGGAAAAATCCATAGATAATAATTACAAGGGAGTAGGACATAGGAAAACATATTCTAGATTTTTTTGTACGTAGCGCGGCCGAGCACGCGAAACGGAGACTTCGAAGACTGAAATTTTCAGATGCTAAGGCTAACTTCTCTTCTTGGAGAGAAATGCGATGAAAGAAATGCTTTAGTATCGAACAAGGGTAGTTAAAACTGTTACCGGTCAGAGCAGTTGAAACGTAATTTACACAACATGTCCGCCAATGCTGATATTTCTGACATAAATGGGTAGTAAACAATTATATTTAATACTTACATTCGGAAAAACATTGAGTTCTTCGCATCCATGTGATGTTAGAAAGAGTGAAGCGCTTTTACATTGACTCATAAAATAGTTTAAATTCAAGGAGTTGAAGTCAACGCTGCAAGCGCTCTCTGTTACCGCTAAATGTCACATTTAAATCATGAGAATAAAAGTTTGCTATTTTATATTGTCTTAGTATTAATGATTGTCGACGGATTTTTTTAATTCTTCGGTTTCAGCATTTTGTCCAAATTTGGGCCGATCGGCTACTTTCGTACTGTTCCGTACATATTCGGCATTTCCACTTCATTTGGCGGGGTAGTGTCGTGAATTTCGCGAAGTCACCCTTTAATGGCGGACTTTGATGATTGGAAGTAAATGACGGGTCGGGTTGACGGATTTTAAAAAGTGGAAGGATATTTCTTTCGCTTTGCAAGACTTCGGATAAGTCCCGACGATTTATACGGGGGACGCTGATTGAATCCCGTTTCATTGGATCTTTTTGGATATTTTTTCTCCCAATACAACGGGAAATGAAATGGTTTTAAATCCTATTTATATATAAGAGTTCGTTTATTTTATGAGCGGTTTGCTTGAAACACATTGATGTAATTGTGCCGTGTTCATACATTCTTACGATTAGGTTTAAACCGACAGGAGACCCGTATCAAAGGGCAAATTAAAGTAGATAGGTACATAGCGATACAGTTAATTTTAACAATTACACCTAGAAAAAATATTAAAGAACTTAGGCTGGAATCGTACCCACAGACATGCAAACATGTGATCTCACGGCTAACATTTTAGAATCCCCATACATATAATCGCTTCTGATGCCCACGATAAGTATGACTTAAGTTTTAAGCGAGCGAACTTATATCCGAGATCACTTTACGGCCAAAATCATTGTATAGTGCGAGTATATTTCATAAATAAACAAGATTCATAGGCGTTGCTTTTTACAGAGCTATTGCAGAGGGTCCTGGAATACATGTATGCCCTAGAAATTCCCCTAGGTCACGAACATATTTCAAAATAACAAAAGCTCTCACAATAACCTTGGCAAAAACACTTCATAGAAAAATTTACATAATAAACTAAATGTACGGAACATTGTTGTTATTATTATATCATCACGCCAGGTCATCACAGAGCAAACAGAAAGCACCGAGTGCCGAATATCTCTATCCTTACCGAGCTGACAGAATGTTAACTACGATTTAAAATAGGTACTGCTTCTGGAAATACAAATCGAAATAACAACTTGACGTTGTCTGCAAGCGGTATCTTGTCGAATAACATTAAACAGCACGATGTATTGTTGTCAACCGCGTTAGTTAAATTGTGTGATGACAACAATCGCGAACTAGTTGTTCGTGCGGTGCTGGATAGTGGTAGTACTTCGTGCTTGATCACTAGAAAACTTTGTCGACAATTGAATTTAAAGACCTGTAAAATAAATAGGTCCATTCTAGGCATAAATAATGCAATGTCGCATGTAGGTGAAACTTGTCAAGTTAACATCAAGTCATTAAACAATAATTTTGATGTTGACATTAATTGCTTTGTTTTACCATCAATAACTAGTAGTATGCCTGGACGTGAAGTGGACATCAGTGATCTTAAGCTACCCTCAAATATCTGCTTAGCCGATCCGATTTTCTATAAGCCTGCTGATGTTGACATGTTAATAGGCGCTGATATCTTTTGGGATTTGATGGAATCGCAGACAATAAGGTTAGGCGACAAGAAACCGGTGCTTTGCGAAACAAAGTTGGGATGGGTTATATCGGGACCTATTTCTAACTCTTACGGTACATTGATGTCAAATCATATTCGCTGTAACTTTCTTAAAACTGCTGACAGCATTGGCTACACTGATAGTGGCTTCGATTTGACTCGGTTCTGGCGGCTAGAAGAGATTGACATTAAGTCCAATCATTACTCACCTGCTGAAAAAATGTGTGAAGAACATTTTATTAAAAATACGACTCGTCTCGACGACGGTCGTTTCCGCGTTTGTATTCCCTTAAAACAAAGCTCTGATGTGTTAGGGAACTCATATGAAAAAGCCCGTCAATGTTTGTACTCCTTAGAACGGAGATTGAAGGGTAACCCCTATTTAAGTTCATTATATCATGATTTCATGTCAGAATACCAATCTATGGGTCACATGTCTGAATGTCAACAATCTGATACAAGCAGTGATGCTTATTTTATACCCCATCACGGAGTTTTACGAGAAGACAGCACAACCACGAAACTCAGGGTTGTATTCAATGCAAGCTGTCCAACGTCAACCGGGATTTCCTTTAATGACATTCAGATGGTTGGCACCACGGTTCAGGACGACCTTTTGTCTATACTGATTCGGTTTAGGCAACATAAGTATATTTTAGCCGCTGATGTTGAGAAGATGTATAGACAAATTGTCGTCCATCCGTCTGATAGGCACTTGCAGCAGGTGCTTTGGCGTGATAATACAGATGATCCCGTTAAAGTCTTTCAGCTTAATACCGTCACGTACGGCACGGCCAGTGCGCCCTTTCTTGCCACACGATGCTTATTGCAAGTAGGCATTGATTGCAGCAATGATAAAATTGCTGAAATCATCAAGCATGATTTTTATGTTGATGACCTGCTTACAGGAGGTGACAAGCTGAATGATGTAATGAATATACGTACAGAAATTACCAAAGCGCTTGCTCAAGCCGGAATGCCATTAAGAAAATGGAAATCTAACTTACCTGGTTTGGTCTCTGATGATAATGATGCTCCTCTTGATTTAAATATCGGGTCTAATGAGCCCAGCAAGCTATTAGGTCTTGGCTGGCACGCGGATTCGGATGAACTCTGCTACCCGATAGGTTTGAGATTGCCAAACGGCAACACTAAGCGTGATTTGCTATCAGTTATTGCACAAATTTTCGACCCGCTCGGTTTGTTGGCTCCATGTGTAATTACAATGAAAATGTTACTACAGAAATTGTGGTTAGACAAACTGTCCTGGGATGAACCTCTGTCTCCCAAGATCCACAGTCGTTGGAATGACATTTTGAGGACATTGCCCTTATTAAATAACATTCGTATTCCTCGAAGAATAGTCTGTGATTCTTACAGAACATTTCAATTACACATTTTTACAGATGCATCAGAGCGAGCGTATGGTGCATGTGCGTACGTGAGGAGCATCAATGACTGTGGCGAAATTTTGGTTCGTTTATTAATGGCCAAGAGTCGTGTGGCACCTATTAAACCCACAACTATTCCAAGGCTTGAGTTGTGTGGCGCTCTCGTCGGAACTCGTTTATTTGAAAAGATTAGCAGTTCATTTAGAGTTAAAATTGATGAGGTTTGCTGTTGGACGGACTCCACAATAGTGTTAGGATGGCTGTGTATGTTGCCATCAAAACTTCAGCCTTTTGTTCGCAACCGTGTTTCTGAGATCCTAGAAAAAGCAGGCAGTTGCACTTGGCGACACGTGCCAACCGATAAAAATCCTGCAGATTTGATATCTCGCGGTCTAAGTATCGATGCTTTGCCTGACTCAGAACTCTGGTGGACCGGTCCCGATTTTTTAAGACAAGAACCTATGCAACCACCTTCACAGCCCACACATTCTCAGTCCTTACCTGAAACTAAACCTGAAATTACCTTGAACGTCATGGAGAAGGATTATAATAATGATATACTTGATTTTTCACGTTTTTCTAATTATTCACGGCTTGTGCGTTCCGTAGCTTATGCTATGCGGTTTATTCATCGTTGCAGAAAGCAACCTTTACTTGCTGATTATTTGACTAGAGAAGAGTTAGAAAAGGCACTAAACATCGTAATTGTAAATTGTCAACGGGGGTCCTTTTTAGAGTACAAATTGCTAGTGGATGGGAAAAACTTACCCAAAAAGAGTTCGCTACTCAAATTCAATGTTTATTTAGATGAGGACAAAATCATGCGCGTTGGAGGCCGTCTTGATAACTCAGATTTTCCGATAAATAAAAAACACCCTATACTCATACAGTCCAGTCATTATTTTTCAAAGTTATTGTTTCAATTCGAGCACAAGAGATTAATACATGCAGGTCCCCAACTCTTGTTAGCGACCATAAGGGAGACCTATTGGCCTATAGGAGGCCGTAATTTAGCGAAGGCTTGTTATCGTCAGTGCATACTGTGCAGCCGTATGAAGGGAAGAGTTGTCAAACCCTTAATGGGGAACTTACCACGGCAGCGGGTATCGGGTAGTTATCCCTTCGAAAATGTGGGAGTTGACTACGCTGGTCCTGTTATGTGTGCTAGTCGTCAAGGTCGTGGATGTAGGTTGGTGAAGGTATACATTGCAGTTTTTGTGTGCTTTAGTTCCAAAGCAATTCATTTGGAATTAGTCGGTGATTTGACAAGCAATAAATTCTTGATGGCATTGAGGCGTTTTGTGTCCCGCCGGGGAAAACCCCTCAATATCTTTTCAGACAATGGTACCTCATTCGTGGGAGCATTCAATGACATTTCAAGATTTTTAAAGAACAACTGCAATTCTTTAGGCGAAGGTGTAGCCAATGATGGCATTGCTTTTCACTTCATTCCGGCGTATACCCCTCATTTCGGTGGCCTCTGGGAGGCTGGTGTTAAGTCGACCAAATACCATTTAGTTAGAGTGTTGGGAAATTGTAATTTAACATATGAAGAACTTAACACCACATTAACGCAAATTGAGGCACTGTTGAACTCCCGACCACTGACACCATTATCATCGGATCCTGCAGACTGCACCCCGCTGACACCAGGACATTTTTTAATTGGCAGACCGTTGACTTGCTTGCCACAACCTGATTTCCAAGATCGCAGCACTCATTCTCTCTCCCGGTTTCAACGCATTGAGCAACTGCGTCAACATTTTTGGACGAGGTGGAGTAAAGAATACATCGCTGAATTACAGCAGCGAGTGAAATGGCGATCCTGTCAAACTGATTTGAAGATGGACACTTTAGTGGTTATTAAGGATGACCACTTGCCGCCTCTCAAGTGGCAACTGGGCAGAGTTGTTGCTGTTCACCCTGGTCCTGACGGAATTGTTCGAGTGGCTGACATCCGTACATCAACCGGAGTCATCCGCAGGGCATTTAGCAAGCTGTGCCCACTACCTGTCTCCTCAGATTTGGGTTGAAAACTAAATAGTAGTTTCCAACGCCCGGGGGCATGTTCAGACGTAAGCGCCTGAAGAAATGTGGTGGCAATTATTTTTGTTTAAACCATAGATGAGAAGCATTTTTCGCTCTCTGTCAGCTGTCACATTATTATATGGTTACTTCTCCCAAAATTGTTTTATTTTAAAATCCACAATATTACAATCATCAGTTATAATCGCCCCAACACTACCACCACCCCACATCTTTGGGGGCTCGTCCGGGATGGTGTTTGCGAAGTAACGGCGGGGCTAGAAGATCTAAAATTGAAAAATTACGGCGGCGGCGCTTGAAGGCGAGACACGCGGGCGCCGATGGCGGCAAGTTAACAAGAAAAGTAGGAAATAAGACAGTAATACAAGACGACAAGGAGTAAAAGAAGACGTAAAGACGCTAGTTGAAGGACGAAAACAAGGATGGCTACGGAAAAAGCTGATAGAAGCGGAAGCGGCAACGCGCCATGTGGCGTGGACAGTATGGCGGCTAAGTTTTGCATGGATGGGGTGATCGCGAAGTTCAGCGGGGATGATAAGACGTATTCCTCGGTGAAGTGGGCGCAATATATTGACGATAACGCCGATATTTTTCAATGGACAGCTAACCAGAAGTTGATCGTGGCTCGCAGATTCCTCACCGGTACTGCGGAATTGTGGCTTAAATCTGAAAAAACTTATAAGACATACGAAGACTTAAAGAGCGCACTACTGAAGGAATTTCCTGACGTAATTAATGCTAAGAAAATGCACGAAATTATGTCGGCACGGCGAAAACGCAAAGACGTAACATATATCCAATATATGCTCACTATGAAAGAATTGGGTAAGCGCGCCAAGTTTCTCGATTATGTAGCTATACAATACATTATCGACGGGATCGATAAAGATGACCCATATAAGGTCATGTTATATGGTATTACGACGTACGCAGCTTTGAAAGACAAAATGTTTGTATATGAAAAAGTTAGGAGTGAAAAGATGGCGAAGCAGCATTCCCAACCAAGACAAACATCAAGTGTTACATATCAAGGTGGCGGTTCCAGGCGGACTACAAGTCAAGGACGGTGCTATAATTGTGGAGAACAGAGTCATGTAGCATCAGAGTGTCCTAATAGAAAAAATGGATTGAAATGCTTTAAGTGTAACGAGTTCGGTCACATTGCATCATCGTGTTCAAAAGGTGAATTTCATCATGGCGGCGCTGGCGGTGGCTCGTCCGCGAAATTTTATCGGCCGGAACATAATTACGTAAGGTTCCCGGTTACATAAGGACGGTGACCCGATGCAATCATCCAATCAGGGCGCAGAGCGTCAAGGGTACCAATCGACGGGTGCGACAAAACATTGGTCGAGTCCGAATCGTGAGCAAGTGATTGGCACTAATGATCGCTCGTCAAGATGGCAGAACCGTTCGATGTGTGTGAACACTGCGTCAAGTACTCAAAACGAACTAACTTCAAGACCATAGATGACAACGACATAAACGTCAAACATGTAAATTCAAATTCAAATTCAAAAGTTTTTATTCATTGTAAGGTATATAAATACACTTAATGAACGTCATAACAACATATCT
>DWEC01004021.1:0-10140 GCA_018245735.1 Microceris miodesmiata | reverse complement strand
TGGCCTTAACCCTCTCAATATGAGAGGAGATCCATATTCCAACAGTGGAATTATAATGGGTCGATTATTATTATTTTATTATTAAATACTTATGATTAATCAAATAATATTGGATTTCTATGCAAGACCGCAATAAGATTGATTTTAGAAGTTTTAGGGCGATTTAAATTAAAATTGGATATAATAGTGAATATACATTTGGTTAGTGGCAGTTAAAGATGAAACGATAATGCGTCTGTAGTCTGATCTTGGACAATGGATTCCTATACTGAGAGTCAACATGCACCAACCAACCTGCCTGCATTAATACACATTTAAAGTGATTGATTACAACCTGCTGAAAAGATCAAAGGAAAAACAAGATATGGATGCCGGCGGCATTATAAGAGGACAAAACATTCTGTAAATTGCATACCCAATTTATTTTCCTTAAAATCGATCCTGTACGCCCCATGTAACACCGAAGGCGTCGTTGCTAGTCTGTACGTGCACATAAAGTTTGATTGATGAATGCAATACACAAGCCGGGCGTGATGTTTTGGCGCCCGTACAGCGGCCAAGTAATTGCACAATTCTTTTCTTCGAGAGAGCCGCATGAGTCAATAGATGTATTATCATAAGCCGGTGACCGAGTCGTCTGGCGCGTTGTCGCATCCCGGGGCCGTTCAGTCCATTTAATGTGAGTGAAGTTATCCGACAACGGGCCAGCCTTTCTGCGGCGCATTGCCTGTTAAGCTTTACGGCTCGATTTAACAGCTATCCGGCAGCCTCGTAGCTACATAATTACTCCCTATTTATACATACGTAATTGTGAACTCAATCCGTTGAGGATAAACACAAATTGTACAATAAAACACACTTTACCTCCAAAATCGGTACCGAAGTGAGCATACGTAACTAGTTTAGTTTATAATTGCGAAGATATTATTGTTCCTTTGTTCGACGCAACACCGAATGAACAAATCGAGGTTTTTCACACTAACATCATAATTGCGTGTTTAAACATGGTAAATCATAATAATGAGATCGCTGAAGTGGCTTATTTACTCAAACTTGATTTTTCTTTATTATGTTGTAACTATATTATTGTTACGTCAAAGATAACTATAAACAGTCCTATAAACTAAGCAGTTTGTAGTCAATAAAAAAGGGCTTTAATTTTTACTTGATCTAGTCTGTACCTACATGCGTACTTGGAGATTCTTGGCTTTGATCTTATTGAAATTAGGAACACACTGAAACAGGAAAATAAATTACGGAACGATTTATAATCTATTTTTCCCTATTCATACAATATGGAACTATTACAGACAATACTGAATAGACAATTTTTAGGCAAGCGTGCTACTTATATACTAAACCCCATCTCGTTAACCAGCAAGTGAGATTGTAATACGACGCCAGGCTATTGCCATGTAAATAAAAGCAAAATATTTTGATGCAGATCTTAGAAAAGTCCCTAAAGAACGACTTGAGGCTATGCTATCAAGGGAACAATGGATTAAAGATAATATTGGCAGCACTGCGTGTGCCGCGCCACGCTCGGCTGAGCGTGGCCTGCTCCCAAGGCTACTCTGTAACGCGATTTGAAGCCTCGCCCCGAGCTACAGCCTCGAGTCACAGATTCTTTTTAGAGAACAACAAGCGCGTATGTAGTTATTTACCCCGACCCCGAAGATAAAGAAATACATATGTAATCATTATGACGTATACAATTACGTAATACCGTTAACTCATACACTACTGTCTTATTAGCATCGTTGGGTTTACTTGTTGTAATTGTGATAATTAATACGTATCGATGTATATTATAAGATTTGTTTACCGTTCTTTTTTTTACTGTGACTCATTATTCTAAATGGGTATTTATGTTTTGAGTTCATTTGTGTAAACATGACCTTAAGATTGTTTGCTGTTAATAAATGACAAAGTTTTATGAAGAGACTATGAAGAATTAATTTCAGCAAAAAAATCTATATTTTTCTTATTAGGTATGTTCTTAAAAATATTAAGTTGTATTTAATAACTCGAATATTTAGAGAGAATGAGTATTGTTCGTACGCAAAATGCTCGTCGCCGGTCGAAGTTAAGTAATAAGGGATTTCACTGGTACGCTTCGCCTCTTTTCATAATATTACATTCAGGGATTACAGGAGGGACGATGACTACGCTGCGCGGTGGCCATTATGAAAATCCTTCCGACTATTACTATTCATAAGTTGGATCTCAGACACTTTGGCCCTCCGATGGTCAATATTTTTTGAGTAGATCGTAGGATAGGCTTGAATGTGTCAAGGTTCAGTATGAGTTAATTAAAATGTCATTTCCGGTGTTCATCCGGTATGAATACATAGTTTCATTACCCGTTTCTCTTTTATGGGATTAAACGTGTATGAAATGTAATTGAAACGTGATTATATATTTTAATATTCTACAATAGACTTATGTTAAACGACTCGTTAATATACGAATGTATCTTAAACTAACATGTACACGCGCCACAATCGCGTCAAGAACTAACTTTGAAACATTAATTAGTCGTTTTAATAAGTTTCTATAAATTTCCAACCATACCACTTTTATTCCTTACGTTGCTTTTTAAATACGATCACTTTTAGTCCTCGAGAATGGAAAACGGTCGCTAAACCAAAGTGACCATTTTAAGGATTACTGTCGTATTAACAAAAACTTTAATACAACCCTTTAATGTGAACTAAATAATTAGACATGTATTGCACCTTCTCTATATATGGATCACAGCATTCACAGCAGTGGAAGCAGTGTGCGTGCCGGAATTAGTTGCCATAATTAGTAATCCATGTATGTATACAAAGTTAGCACAGTTGGACACACGTCCTTAATAAATAATAATCTTTAATATACATATTATTTCTGCTTGGTAGCAATGTAGCACTATACATTAACAAAAAAATCCTAAAACACGTAGTGGAAGTAATATGAGGAAATAAATAATGCTGCGAGGCCGCTGCTTGAACAAAGATTTCGGTTAGTCGTATCCCCCTCGATCGAGCGTTAAGGAGTTATGGCGGCTATACTCTTGTGCAATGAACTTTTTACGGCGTTTCTGTACAGATCAGTGCTTTCGATTGCCGAGTGGCCGAGAATAGTGCAGCGCATGTCATGTGCGAGGTATAAATGCGTTGCGAAGCTTTGGAAACGTTCGTTTGGTTTGTAGTGCGTACGTAACGTGTCTCTCGAGTTTGGTGGTTGTTGACAGAATTGTGTTAGGCATGATTCTTTAGATGTGGATGAGGGCAGCGAATGGCGAGTGTCGAGTGCGAGTGCGAGTAGCGAGCGGCGAGTGTGCGGAAAGTGTTTATAGGCGGCACACGTCACGATGGTCGTGACCTCGCCGGTTCAACGAACGCACCCGTCACCGTCACAGCTCGCGAGCGGCGCTGCGATGCGTCAACCATGTCTCTGGCTCATATGTGATTCAATTATACTTCTATATCATTTCTACCAATTACAAATGACGACTGAACACAAAGGAAATGCAAAAAAAACGAATATCAATTTAGGAACAAAGTCGCGAATCCGGTCGCATTGTGGTTTCCAGTGATAGTGAGTTTTTTTTATTTGGGCCTTAATTCCCACATGAAAAAAAATGATAAGCCGAATATTGTTTGCTCATTTAATTACGTTTCCCAAACGAGACGGCTTGTATCACAGCGTGGTGTGAGGCAACAGCTGAGCACCGGATGTGCCGAGTTACAATGAAACAATGGTTAGCTATGGTATCCAGGACTTGAAATCGAACCCAATAACCAAAAGCGGCCCATTTCGTAGTGGGCGGTCAATGTCACATATACATACATTAAGATTATAAGAAGTTTGCGCGTACACGCCCAATCGTAGATTCATTAGTCTGCCAACCCGCACTTCGCCAGCGTGGCAGACTGTGGCCTTAATCTTTCTCAATATAAGAGGACAGCTGTGTTGAACAGTGGAGCGATAAAAAGGTTGATGGTAATTTTTCATGTTACTCATAAGAAGAAATTGAAGTTACTAGAAATAATAACATATTTAAGCAGGTAAAATAAGATATTAAACGAGGTAAAATAACATAATTAACCAATTAAAATCCTTAACTGTCAACATACATACAACTAGCGAAAATCCCAAGCCTCGTACAGGAAAATATATTCATAGGTAACAAACAGGGTAAATTATTTTGTAAACAGGTTTACATTAGACACCTGACATCAAGTACACAGCGAACTAGGCTCACGATCGTACCTCTTAAATGTCATACTTTTAATAAAACTTGGCCTAGAATACGAATGAAAAAATTGCCGAGCAAAACATAACCACTCATCCTTGAGTTGAAAGATTTGTCTATATATGAGAATATATAGACAACTACGGAATTGATAAATCGCTAACTAAGAATATAATACGGTTTTTCCATGTCGTTTTTTAACTACCTACTAGTTTTATACGTACCACTAAAAATAAATGTACACGACATATAAGGTCTTCACAGACGGAGCTATGGTGTATCGTATATTAATAAATTATGCTGTAATATGTTTCATAGCAAAGAACCATATATTATGGTAGTTATACTATAACATATATCTTTTTGGTATTTTATATGCAGTAATATACTTTGCTATAACGAGGTACGTCTAGCTACGTCGAGATTACGTACCCATGCGATCACTCGAGCTTTCCTATTGAAAATATATTGTCCTATATCGTAATATGCCTTGCTATAATGTACACATAGCTCCATCTGTAACGACCTTTATTATTGGGAAGAAACGCAATCGCGCTAACCAATTCCGTACATCAAAGCTGTCCACTTCACTTACTTGTCGTTGAATAAAAATATCCAATGGCAGTTTGTTTTGTACTATAGCACAGTTTCATTGTGAGGAACAAGTCGAGCGTGATAAATTAGGTCTTTGATGGTCGGATGTGGTCTGCGAGCGCGGTGCGACCAAGAACGGCGGTTGATAGGGTTAGCAACAGCTATAAGTTTGAAGTCTTTAAAAGTGAAGTGTCGGCGTGCATGTATGAATGATGTACGGGTGATGTGTCAGTGATGAATGTAGTAGGAGCCAGGCAGGTCTATGAAGATAATCGAAATTTGGCACTCAGTGCTCTCTGCCTACCCCGTAAAGCTAACTGACATGGCGTGAAATTATTCATGTAAGTAGGTTCATACTTCTTGAATCGACGATTAACGAAGTACGACGAAGTACGACATTCGACGAATATGAGTGTATCATAGTAATTTATGTACTAAAAGATAGTGTTATTCTTAAAGTTTTTATATGTAAGAAAGTCATGGCTTTTGAATAATAATACTGATAGTAATTTAGTCCAATCCAGTCAAATGATTACTATACAATAAGAAACGATACTGGATTTAAAAAAATTCTAGTGTAACTCGTTAAAATAGTCAGATCTAATATATCAAAGTGACAGCCCTAACATCGAAACACATGCGGGTTGTCAAACAGGGTGCGGTCCAGTAGCCCGCAGTGAATTTGGAAACCTATTTAAGTTCGTATACAAAGAGCATAACTATCAATGCAACGCCGTCTGTGTGTAGACGACTAGGCATCGAACCCACTGTCCCAGATACCCATCCAATACAACCGTGACCACATGTCGCCCTCGTTAATAGGAGGCTATCCTGTTGACATGGGACCACCGAGGTCGCGGCTATTGCCAATAGGAATGAATACTGCCATATTGATTTGCTTATTGAAAGGACATCATTTTATTCATTGCAACCAAATAGACTTTATTATTATATTAGCGTGTTAGGTCCCTTAAGGGGTAGACAGAGAACTACAAACAGACATTAGAAAAGTATTATTTCAGGTTGCAGATATCCATTTTTATGTATTTACATATTATGGTTATATTTTTAAATATAATGTTGACGCTCTAAATTTATAACACCAGAATTTTAAAAACTTGATTATACTTAAAGTAATATATGTGAATTCGTAATAATGTACTCAAATGTATAATATACTTCGAATTACTTAAGACGGTTTAAAAAAAAATGTAAACAATCTATTTTCAACACGCTCAGAATATAATTAAGAAGAATTATACCAATATACGAAACAACAAAAGGCGAGCGAGTAGCGCAATATAGCTGTGTGACCAGCGCGGCGTAGGCACCGTCGCGTTAAGTAGAGCAGATGGATGGACGCCTTTAGGTCGTCACAGACGGCGCGATAATATACATTAATATACTGCGCTATAGTATATTTTGTAGTAAACTACCACAGACGGTAGCTATCCCGTAATACATCTTTGCGGTCAATATCTGCGCAATAATATATATTCCCGGATACTGGCTATTCCCGGATACGTATTGTAATATATTATTGTAATATATGTAAAATATAATAATAATAACCACGTCTTGTAATATATGTAAAATATAGTGTAATATGTGCTACTATAATGCATATTATAGCTCTGTCTGTGACGACCTTTATCCTACAGTGGACGGCCGAGCGACGGATTGACGCAATCAACCAACACAACGACACCGGCCATCTGCTTGTAAATCACCGTTCCGTTTCAGGGTGTGCATCTTTTACACGAAAACAAAAGTTTCTGTGTAGTGCGTCTCTGTGCTCTTTGTTCGGACAGGCTCACCAGCACAGACCGTAATCGGTGTTTTATGCAGAGGCTATAGAATATCTTCTGCCACCAAAAACTTTTGTACATCTAATGAACAAATGTACAACGCCAATAGTTATCGTTAAGAAAATAAAGGTTGACTAGTTTCTTAGGAGTTTTGTTTCTTAATCACATTTTGTAATTAGTGGCAGAGGGTACATGCAAAGCGATTTTGTGAACCACTTCACATACAACTTCATAGAAAAAGCCTTGATTATAACAAACTTGTAAATTTGTTGAAACTGTAAAGTTTGCTGAAAGTCGATTTGATAGATAATTCTTTGTAGTCAATAGATATCTATAGATGTCCTTGTTCACTAACAGCGCGTAAGAAAAGTTCACGAAGCAAAAACTATTCTAAATGTAGGACGGGCGTTATTGAAGTATGAAATGAATTACCTACTAATAAAATTGCAACAACACTACCAACAAAGACTATAAAACCTAACTGACACTTCATGTGGACACCAGCGAGGGACAAAAAGTGGCCAACATAAGGAAAACTATCACAAACAGCTCCAGAACTAACACTATTCATGACTTTTTGTCGAAATTCGTCACGGGTGACGATTCGTGTAGAAAAATTCGCGCTATCGAATAGAACGACATCGCCTATTGTCTACGAGGGTACAGATCGGACGGAGGGAATTGATCTCTCGCTCTCGCCTATGTTATACACAATAAGCGAACAACGAAACACTGCCAACGGTACTGCGGCGTGTGTTGTTCTCTTTTCTGCACAATCTCAACATCCCCGCTGCTAGGTAACTGGGACAGGAATAAATCACATCTCACGGCAAAATGACCTGAACACGCCCACATACACGGTCCACTGCCACTAATACGAAGCCACTCTCAAATCTATTACATTAGCGATGTTCCATTAAGTCATTCTTGCATATGTATATCGGTAATCAGTGACAGTATTTTTTTCTTGACAATCATGAAAATACGCCAACGTAAGCTTTAACAAAGCCGCAATAAAAAGAATATGAATGATTAAAAATAAGTCCGGTGCAGCGTGGCTTATATAAAAGTAACGATAGTGGTATGGCAAAATGACTTGCTTTTATCCCTTTGTAAAGCAGTGATGCAGGTCGGATAATAAGCCCCACGTACTGATATACCGTTGGAAGCGCAACTGAAAGGATGCAAACAGATAGCCAAAGTGGATATTTCCTCCTATGTTTAACTGAACAAGCATGTTATTTTTCATTACGGCTAAGAGTTCGCACGCGTTCGCGTTCCTCTTTGTCTTGCTGCCAATATATCATTAAAAGTAGTACACTGCTAATATAATTATCGTTTTTTTTTAATTGTATCAGGATTTATAAATAACCAGTTGAAGACCGAAAATAACCAGTGCACGAATGACCTAGTCTATGAAAACATCAGTACTTATATGTCTTCAAACTTTCATTTGGTTAGGTGAATGGCATCAGGATATGAATCAGATTCGGGAACCGGTTTGGCGCGTTGCTAAGTGGAATATTTTATTGAACATTATAAGCCTAATGGTATGGGTGAAAGTGGAACAACAATAAACTTTGAATTGCTGTTACATTTTAAAATCTGTTGTTTAGAAATACTTGCTGTAAAACAGGTATTGGCACAAATAATATATCTACTATATTGGGAGTGTTACCTAGTTATTTATATAAGCTTATCTGTTGACTGAGGTAAGCTCCAACTAACAGGTCATGAGAGATCAGTTACAATGAACATTTATGAATACTAAGACAGTATTACAATAATTCTACTACATGCACAAAATCACAATCTCAAATGCATTCATCTCCAGTATATAGTCAGTCCTCTCAATGAGCTTTATTTTGAACTTTCGTTTAAAAATATCAGTAGGAAGTTTAGGGTGTATCTTAATATATGAAAATGAATGTTTGTCTGTATGTCATAGATGAACTCAAATAATATTGTACCGATTATTATGAAAATGTATATGTAAGTATGTATGTATGTATGTTGTATGTATATGTAAGTATTTTTCCACGGAGGTTTGTATAATATGCTCATTGATGCCACTCGCCACCTGGCGGCGCTGCAGAGTAACGACTTCTGCCCCGTTCAACCGATTGTTATGAAAATCAGTATGACCATGTATTTTTACACAGGGGAAACAAATATGATATTAATTTATTTTCGTTGTTGGCGTAGCAACGCACGCCGTGTACAGCTAGTATTAAATCAAATGTACTACACAACACATATTTTTATGGAACTAGAAACTTAGTATTTCTACAGGCTTGACAAAGCAGAAGTCAGTAATGATAACAACAGTTATCTACAGAAACAATGTGTGATAAAAATGAGTAAACATAAATGTCTTAAAGACTATAAAAATAAATGGTCTATAAGACATATGGGTATCTTAATATTTGCAGACTAATGATAAAAATAAGATTGCAGCACAGTTACCGGTGATATAACCAAGTTTGGAACCGAGGACATTTCACAGTGAAATCATTTGAATGTTATGCAAGCTTATTAAAGTGACTCTATTAGAAAAATGTAACAAAAAAACTGAGTCTTGTATTTTACAGTTCAGTAAATACAAAAATATTTTTTGTTTTAAACTGTTCCATAACAATAGTCTATGAAACTGAATGAGATAAGATTAAAAATAAACACTTTTGATAAATAAATTTTAAACTAATCTGTTTGAATTCACTATCTATGTAGGAGGAAAATGTGCACACAGAATTTGTATTTCTGTTTAATATCTCTGTAGATCATTTGATAACGCTATATACGTACGTGTGTTAGCTTATTCAGGTGAGCAATTTTATAGCATTCAGTATGGATATAATGCAATTACAAATTTCATTGGAAAAAGTATAATTGACTACATTACATCAAGAAGTCAGAAGAAATCATCTCTATCTTATACCTTTAAACGAGCAATTCTTGTATTTAATATATCTATATATATAATCGGAATCTCGGAAACGGCTCCAACGATTTTCATGAAATTCTGCATGCGGGGAGTTACGGGGACGATAAATCGAGGTTTCATTTTTAGAAAATGTGTTTTATCGGTGTTTTCAAGCAATGAAAATTGACTTGGTGTTGCTTAACAACGTCATCTACTGACGTAGTTTTAGCGTTGCCGTGTCGGTAAAGCAGTTAGTTGCTCTCAAAAAAAAAAAAAAAATTATTAGTAACATCAAAAAAAAAAATAATGTCACGCCTCTAATCCCCGAAGAGGTAGGCAAAGTAGTTCAGTGCACTCACACGTTTCACCAGTTTCGATTAAGTTCCTCGGAATAGGTGGCGAGCCTATTGCCATACACCGGGCACAATTTTAGACTCCCGAGTCACTAAAAGAAATTCATCATCATCATCAACCTGTCTCAGTCCACTGCTGGAAATAGGCCTCCCCAAAAGGGGCTTTATGCCCGTAATCTCCACGCTGGGCATGCGGGTTGGAGATCGCAGGGCACAGCT
>DWEC01004020.1:0-10142 GCA_018245735.1 Microceris miodesmiata | reverse complement strand
AGACTTAATGGAAGAAGAATGTTTTAGCGACAAAATTGACTGCCCTATTGGTATAGCGGTTGCAAGCGCAACTGCTGAACGAGACGCCCTGGGTTCGATCACTGGGTCGGGAGTTACTAGAATTTTCTAACATGAAGTTGCTAGTAACAGCTCGGAGTCTACATTTATGTTCGGTGAATGGCAATAAGTTCGCCTCCTATACCATGAGATGTATGTATAATATAACTGATGAAAGTATTGGATTCCTTTACCTACCCCTTCGGAGAAATACAGGCGTGATCATAAAATACGTATATAAGGTTGTTTATTACTATAACGATTTAGACACTTAAAACTCACCGGAAATTAATCCAGTGTTGTATTGGTCAATAATAATTTTACGATTATTTTATACTTCAATCCACTTTCATACACTTTATGCTTTAGTTTTCATTAGAAAATAAACCAATTTCCAATAATATTCTAGACTAGAGCCATGCTACAGCTAATAAATCGGATTCTCTTTACGACTGAATGAAATGCAATTATTATTGCTAGAGTACAACATACACTATTTTTCATAGAATAAAAAGTCCATGTACTCCATACGTACTCCATGTAACCATAATTATAATGTACATTAATAATAGATATATTTTCACTATATAACATCATTTCATTCAACTACTTTAACATAAATAAAAAATATATATTACTGAATTAAAAGGCATATCAAAAGTATGATACATAATTAATTATTATTAATTACCAGATATAATAACATTGTGTAAATTAATAAAATTATTATTAAAATTTAAAAATATTCTTTTAATTTACTATGACTAAATTCGAATCTGTAATTTAATTTATATTTAATTGTATTTAATGATGATTCTTTTAGGAACATTGTTAATACTCGTATATTAGACACTTTCAATCAAAGCATCGAGTAGCTTCAGTATTGTGCTAAAAAGAGATTGATGATTGACTAGTGTGTAGGCAAGTTATTTTAGGCACAGATCTATAGCTATTGTTATATTATGCTTTCTCCACGCGTGTATCCAATGGAGCTTTGCCAACTATGCATATACTATGAACACGTGGATCGAGAAATGCTTCCTACTTTGTAAACCTTATTAACGATTTCCATATCACTATATTTCGAATGTTATTGCACTGGTAAATAAATCCATTTCATCTACACGTGCTGTTTTTGCTATTGTACTATATGTACCTCACGTGAGCTATGATTTCTTAATGCAATTAAAATTGCAATGAGACCGCTTTGCTTATTTGTGGTATCATCATGCCAAGTTAATTACGGAGTAGGCAGAGACTATGAAGTGCCAAACATCAGTATCCTTACCGACCGAATGTGCTATTTCAATATCAATCTCTTTATCTGCGTTTTTCATTATTTCGAATTACTGAGAAATTATTTGGAATTCTCCGTCAGTTACGACGGTAACTGATTGTCTGACCCGTGGTATTACCGCGGTTGGTAAATAGGTGATCAGCACGGACAGCGAAACGAGTTTAGTTTTATTTTCCTTGATGACTTTCACTGCACCGTGTGGATCACTTGCAACGCTATTGCTACATAAGATGAAACGACCACGAGTCAGCTTGTTTCTTTGAGGAAAATGAAAGAGAATTTATGCATTGAGATCAAATTTCCGCACTCCGCCCGGGCTTTAGGCACTTCAAAGAAATATTGTGTAAGTAATCCAAATGCAGCGGATTTAAAAAACATTTCATCATAACCAATGTGAATTTGGATGTGAAAATTTTCTTAGAAAACGATAATCTTTTCCTGGCTCTTTGTAGACTTAATGCCAAGTTATTTAAATCGTAGAAACGTTTAGTCTGCAAGTAAGTTTGCCTTAAAATACTGAAAAATCGAACATTACAAAGCCTCAAGTTGGTATTCAACTTGTGCAGTAAAGTTTTATAAAGTAGATACGGTGTTCGTAGTAAGTTAAACAATTGAAAGGGTATTAAACATGTAATCTTAAAAATCTAAATGTTATATGTACTATTTTGCAATTTTTGGACTTTTAACATCATCATCAGTTAATTTATCTTTATTATACGGGTCACGTCAACTTCCTTACGGTGTTGACAGAGAGGACTGGGTACCATATTTTTACGTGTATTCATATTTTTACGTGTATTTTTGCGACTAAGATGAACTGGTTAATCATGCAGAGGTATGAAAATAGAAAATTATGGAATACTTTATGCTTTATTTGAATAATTATAAGATAACATTCCTATTTGCGTAAGATATTGTTTATTTTTTATTTAGCAATAGGCCAGCGTTTGGCTGTAATCTCACCAGATGGAAAGCGAGGTGCAGCCTAGAAAGTGCCAATACAAACATGTCTTGAATAATTTGGATTCGGATTCGAATTGAATTAAATAATTTGAATTCTTGAACCAGAAAAAAAAGCTGGCAGACCATTCCACGACTAGAGTAAATGAAAAGTAAATAGTAAATGAAAAGTATCGTCATCAGCCTATCTCGGTCCACTTCTGGACAAAGGCCTCCCCCAATGAGCGCCATCGTGTCCTGTCCTCGGCTTGCATTCAGTATCTGCTTGCAGCCTTTCGCAGATCATCATCCCAACGGGCCGGACGGCGTCCTACACTACGTTTGCTGAACCGCGGTCTCCACTTCAGAACTTGCCTACTCCATCCGTTATCGATTCTTCGGCAGTTATGCCCAGCCCATTGCCACTTCAGCGAGCTAATCCTTTGTACTACGAGACTCCGGGCATAGCTCGCTCCATAGCTCGTTGAGCGACTTTGAACCGGTGGACTAGGCGCACCGTAAGAGTCCAAGTTTCAGCTACGAAAGGTATACCTAGATAAATCATACTGTAGTACCAAAAACATAAAAATAAGGTATACTATCTCGTTGGTCGAGCTATTGCAATCGCGACTGCCGTTCGGGAGTTCACAATCGAAAGCCGTTGAAAGAGATATGTTTTTCTTATATTCGGGTAATGAGCGACTGGTACAAAATATTAAATGACCAATTCAATATTTTTTAATTACTAAGGAAGAATATTTATTTAATATATCATTAAGAAATTGTAGTTAAATAATCTGACACATGTAATGACGTAACCTTCTGAATCGCGAGAAACGACAGATTGTCCCGGAAGCTCACTATGAGTAGACTAACAAAATAAGCAAGAATGAAGAATCTACACGATAAACCAAAACATTTTTTTTTATTTTAAGAGGTATGGCAAACTGGCAGACAACCTGATGGTAAGCTACCGTCGCCAATAGGCATCTTCAACATCAGAGGAACTACAATTGTGTTGCCTGTCTTGAAGTTACCAATATGTTGCCTGACCTGAAAATTAAAAAGCAATATTCATAAAACCCAATAGATTTTTAATATTTAAGCTGCAGGTATTTGTTTGCAACGCGAGAAATCATTTTAATCAAAACCACCACAAGCGTGTATTAGAAAATACCCTTTTGTCATAAAACTTTTATGACCTTTTGCTCATTTTGTACACAAAACGTATATACGAAATCTAATCAATATTTATATTAACTACGTTCAGAATATTGCAACTTATGTTATGCAAAATATTGCAACTTATATTTTCAGTCATATTACAATCTTTAGAATATCTTATTTTAGTGAATGTTAACTATACACTAATGTAGGCTTTAACGACGCAAGGATCATATAATTATTGTTTTTATAGACCTAATAAACACATTTGAGTGTCCTTCGTTGTTGTCAACGACACATTTGTTATTTAACAGATGTCAGCACTGTCGCTCGGATGGCAGCACTATAGTTTTGGACAGCGTGTTCCGAACACAAATAAATCCTATTAGATAGTATACAATTTACATCGCACTGTATAATTCTGTTCTTAGATTATAGAAGATACGCGTCTCTTTAAGGTTCTTTTGTTATCTAAACTGGTGATATACGTATGTGCTTTAAGTAATCACAGCGCGATAAGACCATTGAGGAAGGAGTATGTACTGCTTATCTCTGCGACTGTGACGAGTGTAAGTTTATGGTCATGCCATCTCTGGTCACTATCAAGATAATGGTGAAGAAGTTTAAACCAATATATAAAGCGTGTATACTAAAAGAGCTTTGTTCTTTTAAACTATATTGAAAAATTTTGTAACTGTAATTGTTGTACTATAACAAAAATATTTATCACCATATTTTCGGTTATAATTCTGGTTACAGTAGTTCCAATGAGTCCGTCTTCATCATTATCATAAGCGTCTATCAGCAAAGTCGTGCCCTGTTCTTGACTTGCCACTTTATTTATTAGAGATACTCCCGAAAATATATTCATAGATTTGCGCGTGACATATGGGATTTCACATTTTCATGATACAGAGATTATTTTTAAAAGCCTAGTTGTATTAAATGCCGATTTCCGTCGCTGCCTCACGGAGTCAGTGGTCACTAGCTAAGAGTGTTGATGATATGAAAATGAAAACATGATGATGATGTTAAGAGTTGTTGGTGATAATAATTTATCTTTTCCAATCAGGTTAATAATAGTAGACACCGCTTGAAATATTTAAGTTACGAGTATTTCTGTTGTATTTTTACACACAAAGGAAGTTTTTAAAAATAGTCCTGTAGTGACTATATGAATCTAATATTAGATGCTTTATCATTTACTGCAGCTATTACGTTACGCATCTACCAAGGACCCAGATCCTTGTCTCCAGGCAATTTGTACAAGTAGCAAGGCCGTGGCTCCTTAATTTCGTCGATAAGATGACGACACTGGCCGACGGCTTGATGGAGAGGAATTTTTATTTCGAGATTGTCCGTTACGCGAATGCCGTCACGCCAACTCCAGTGCGGTCATACCGCGCACGTACATTTTCTCTTTCTTCATAGTAACTACTTAGTAACACGTTGTATAAGAAATATATGAACAAAAATATTCGAATATTTGTTTTCCTTGTTCGCTTTTCAGGTGCGTTTTTTTGGGTGTGTCGAAAGATTAGCGGACGAAAGAATGTCAAAACAGACATACAATGATCATAATGATAGTTACTGGTGCTGACTGACACTAAGATAGCTGTTTGGACCAAATGGATCAGTTATTCCTACTGCCTACCTCTTCATGGATTACAGGCGTGATGTTACGTTTGATGTTAGGGATCAGATATTCTTTGACAATTGTGTGCGCAGTGTTTGAAAACGACATTCGTGTATAAGAGTGATGAATGTAGAACAGCAAGCAGGATATATACATAGTTAAACAGATATTTGGCACGCCATACTCTCTGCCTATCCCGTAAGCGACATGGGGCGACGATATAATAATAATAATAATAATAATATTAAAAATGATATGATTTTACTACAGCAGTATTAATTTTGGATATCAACGGTTCTGTAATTGTGTAAGAGCGGTTCGCCTTGTCGTAACTAAGTTACTTTTTAATGGATCAACGAGCATCGAGTTCGGCACAGGGTCGCCGGAGACAACATCTCGACATTCATAGTCGAATCTGTTAGCTTTATGTAACTGAAAGTAAATTTAACACTGTTCAAAGTATACCATTTGGATACATATTGAACTTTTCGGAAACATCTCTATACGTCATTAAAATATGTACGGACTTAACGAACCGATATACATGTATATGTATGGGTATATGCTTGAGACCTATTGGAGTTCCTTTTTCAGTTATCAAAAACGAGACTAGATTATTATTCTTTTGTTCAATCATTATCTGCTCGGCTAGCGTTTGGCTGCGATTACGTTTTATGGGAAGCACAGATGCGTCCTAACTTGGACTCTACTGACCCTGAGTTTGTAGAGTTCTAGGGCTTTTAATACGAAGCACCATGCGGGATGAACGTAATCCTAGCAGTATTTGATATGATCCCTAGACCATTTAAGTCAGTAATCATTACTGAAGCACTCGTAGCACTGCGGTGGTGACGAGTTGGAAACGATATGTAAAGTTAAGCGATGTTGGGCGCATTATCACTTGCATGGATGATCGTTAATGTATAATTTGTACTAGTATTTCTATGCTTGAGATAGTACATTGAAATGTCGTGGTAATTGTACGTTGACCTGTGTACAGTAGTAGGTATTAAAGGTAAATTAAAAACATGCGAATAATATGTACACCCGTTACGAGACAGGACTAATTAAGATATTTTTTTAAAATTATTCAATACCTCTTATAGCCTATTGTATATACATATACAATACGATTACATAGATCTGTATGATTCACATGTGTAAGGACAATAAAGAGTGCAGTATTATAAATGAGTAAGAAATTGAAAAGAATTCGAAAAGAAGAGAAATTTACATTTACGAGTACTTCAATGTGACTTATTATATCACTTACCGAGTAAAATGCATTTTGGCAGAATTATTTTGCACTTCACTAGATCAATAACTTACTCGTTTATTTGACGTTGCCGCCATACACGGAATATCTGGCACTACTGTATCGATTATAATTAGCTATGTACTTCATTGCCACCCGTATAGTTGCAGGAAATGTGGGTCGAAGGAGGATATCGGCTTCCTATCAGGAGGCCCTTGAACACGGATACTACAAACTCAAGGGCCGTCGTCAGCAACTTTTCAAGCTGACACACAAAATGCTTATGACGTATTCGCATCGCTTTTACCAAAATCCGGTATTCGCACAACGAAAGTTGAAAGACAACTGCAGCGGGAACTTTGCGAGTGAAAACACTTATTTTAAATTCCATTGTTCACTTAAAACAATTAAAACCGCATATTTCTCTAAATCACCCATGTTGTTGCTTTTGATAGTAGAAATAATACTTCGTAAAGAGGCGAGCTTCAAACAATGACACCGAATGGTTAAAGCTTTCTAATGTTCTCCACTGTTATCTCGGACAATGAGAACAAAAAATAAAACTGTGACGAAGTTCATAGACACGCTCATAAAGGATTAGGGTCTCAGCGGGAAGCGAGGAGAGGTCCTTATCGGAGACGGTTTCGACAGCGGAGGCCGAGGAGTGGGGTTGGCGCTGGCGGAGCGCCCAGCAGGCACCACTCCGCGACTCGCCGCGACTCACGTTGACCGTGCCGCGCCCGCGCACCCGCACCATACCCGATGTGCTTACAAAATATGTCTCCCAATTCAGTGTTGAGGTGAAAACTATTGTGCCACATTTAACAGTGTTTATTGATTTGTTTTGTTATCGCGAACAGTGATTACGATTTTTGCCTGGATTTTCTTATGTGACTGTACATCAACCCTCGTTTCAAGGTAATAAATTGTGGTCTATTTTAAATTGTTGTGTTGTTTGCGTTTGACACTGTTTTGAGTATCGGCTGTTGCGAAGACGTTCAGTTTCGTTGCGGGTGTCAGTTACAACACACAACGTCCGACCCGAACACACTTTCACGAACTGAACTAAATATTATAAAATCGCTCTGTGAGCAAATTTATTAAACTCCGACGAGAAAATGTATAATTTGTCCATATGTTATCGCATGATCGTCTATTATATCACCTCTTTCAACTTCTTGTTACAACTTACTAATTGTAACATTAAAGTTTTATGTCATTCTCGAGTTATTAAATTATTTATTAAAAATATATATAATTGCCGTATTAATTTAAAAGATAATTAAATTTCTAGTAACAGTAATGTTTATTACAATTAAGGCACTTTTTTCTTATCTACAAATTATAATGCGCATATCGTAATTAATTTAACATTTCATTAAGTGTTTGGACATTACCTGCTATAGGTTTACCAGATAACAGTATTTAGAAATCCCATTAATTTTGATTATTATTAGAATTTTAATTATATCGCTTTCAATACTATACAGAAGCGATAAACGCAGTGAATTAAAATCTAACGGTCCATTTTATACGCATTTTACGTAAAGAGCGGATCACATATGTTTTGTAAACCTATTCCGTGGATAAGGTCCCTATAGGACTATATATATATATATATATACTTTTCGGTGTACACAGTACATAAGGTCATTAATCACTTTATCCTGGATTCGAATCGAAGCCATGATTCCCGGCTCAGCGGTCAGGTTTACTAGCCACTTAATCAATGGACCAGTCGAATACAGGAAAAGACAATACTTCAATGTCATTTTAAAAGATTTATTCTAATCGAGCCGTCAAATTCTGTTTATGGCGCCCTTCCGCCTACACAATGGGACATTTGTGTAAATCAAAATATTATTCCAGGCTCTAATTCGTCTACTGATACTTACTTGACGTCTACTGATTCTCTGTGGACTCTACTCCATCTCTACTCGGACGTCTTTTATTAAATGTACTGACTCATGCCGTTATAGACGTTAAATACTGAAAACAGCTTAGAGTTCTACGTTCACGAACGACGCTTGTATAAGTGAATACATACACATAGATATGCCATAAAATGTCAATTATATTTAAGCACTTAAATAAATTGAATACTTTGTAGCATTAAAAGATTCATATTTTACAACGAATTGGTTGTGTTTGTCCATTATGTTTTGCATATAAAAACCTTAATTAACTTCCGGTGGCCTGCTATGGAAATTTGCTTATGTCGGCAAAGGATATTATTTTGCTCAATTATCCGCCAAAATCAGATAACACTAATAGATAAACACGCACGAACAAATCGCAGTCGTACTGTTTTGTTCGGAGTTTTTGTTCGTATTTTAATTAAATATGTTTTATATAAAAAAAAAACAACATATATTCATACCAAAAATAAATAGTTGTAAATTTTATATACCCTGCACTACACTTTGCGTGCTATTGGAGTGACCTATGTAGAGTCGTGGAGGGAAGTAGGCTGAGGGTGATGATGATGATGCGCTAAACCTTAACCCTTCTAATTCATGAAAATACTAAAATATAACGTTTATAAAGAAATCTTTAAATTAACTACGGATATAGAGTTAGAGCGGAAGCATAATGTATTACGACTTTAAGCGTTTTTATTTATGTAAACGTAACTTCACGCCTGTAATCCCCAAAGAGGTAGGCGGAGGAATGCAGAACACTCCCACGTTTCACCTGTTACGTTTCAGTCCCACTATGGAATAGGTGGTGAGCCTATTGCCATGTATCGGGCACACATTCAGATTCCGAACCACTACCTACTAGAAAATCTAAATTAGAAAATTTTGTAGTGTTGGGAAAACCTGGGAATCGAACCTGGGATCTCCCAATCGGCAGTCGCACTTGCAACCAACACGACCAACGAGGCAGTCAATTTATTTATGTAGAGTACGAAATATGTCGTTTCTTAATGAAAGTTGGAACGCTTAAGTTCTCGAACGTTTTAATTAAAAAGTACTTTCATCTCTACATTTAACTGCGCGAGAGGTGTCTTTTCATAGCAGAGCTTGATTATCCCACTGATTATTAGATCGTGGCAGAGAAAGCAGGTTGCATTGCAAAAGAAAAAATGAACATAGCTCTACATTGTCAGGGCTCCATTTATTTATCAATTAATTGATTTAAATCATTCAAAACTAGTAAAAGTTCACTAATATTATGTAGTTACTAAGTTTAGTAATATATTTTTGTTATTCATTAAGTCAGGAACACGAATTTGTTATTTTAAAGACAATTATTACACTAATGGTTCTAAAATTATTTACTGGTAACACATAAAGTTGATAAATCATAACTCGAATTACCACATTGTTATTTTTATGCAATTAATGTAATAGGTCAAAGATGTAGAATAATTATTATATTATCAAATATTGTATAATAGATTTCATAAAGTATTTTTAGTTTGGTTCTACTTTTTGGTTTATAATTAAATATAATTAATGTACGGTATCAATGCTTCAGTGATAGCCTAGTGATTAAGAATTCACTCTTTTACTTCGAGAGTTCAAGGTTCAAATCCATGGCGCGCATCTCTTTACAAAAGTGCGTTTTAAGATTCGATATTTCTACACCGTGTCCCAGTTACAGTGTGTATTTTTCAATATAAAAATAAAACAATATACGAGAGTCGGAAAACATGAAGATTAACTATTTTAACCGTATGGTTCATAATAGAAAAGTGTAGGTAAAGAAATAGTCTACATTAAGTTTTTAGTATTTTTTAGGTACATGGCAATAGGCTCACCGCCTATTCCGTAGCTTTAGTAAAACAG
>DWEC01004019.1:0-10142 GCA_018245735.1 Microceris miodesmiata | reverse complement strand
GGCGGTGCGAAAAGCTGTGCCCTGCGATCTCCAACCCGCATGCCCAGCGTGGAGATTACGGGCATAAGCCCCCTTTTGGGGGAAGCCAATGTCCAGCAGTGGGCTAAGATAGGCTGATGATGATGATGATGAACATTACTTGTTATAATCCGATCAGTTCACCAGTAATAAATATAATTACGTCACAAACAAATGCATTACTTTGCAGCTGCCACAGTACTAACACTGCGAGGCTCCAGTTACGTGTCTTATCGTGTTTATGATTGGAAAGATCGCGTACATTCCACCAATACACGAGTCAGTTTGCATTTTAAGGTAAATATTACAGAAATATATAAAATATCACTGGTTTTAATGTACATGGCTACAATGTAACCATCGTTTCAGCAAATTATAATTGAATGAGTATAATGTGAGTTTATTAAAATCATATATTGCATTATGAATCTGATGTGATTTCTAAGTAATAAACATAATCATTTACACGCATGCACTCACGCATACTCACATGTGATTGAATCAGTGAACATTATTTTTATCATAAAATTACAATGATTGAATTACTAATAAACGTAACATCACGCCTGTGGTCACTAATAGCTAAGCAGAAGAATGTTGTACCCTCCCATTTTTTACCAGTTACTTTATACATTCTCTCAGAGAGTAGGTCGCGATTCTATTGCCTACACCGGGCACAGACTCTGCCACTATTAAATTTTTTTAGTTAAAAAACGCAATAGTACCCGAACCGAGGATCGAACCTAGGATTTCTCGATCAGCAGTCGCGCTGACAACCACTCCACCAACACGGCAGTCAACTCACTTGAATTACTAATAAGTCCTGTATATTATTGCGTTATTTTCCCTTTAAGTAATTACTGCACTTATATCTTTATTATCTTTATGACGTTGTGCAATAAAATCCAGTAAGATAGTTTATGCTCGATAAACATTTAATATACCGAAAATAAGAACGTTTGACCTTTCGAGAACAATAAAAGTCACAAAAAGGAAATGATTTAGTATCGAGGTCACAATCTAAATGTCAACGGCGAACCACTGATGCGAAAAAAAGGGTTTATCGGTAAACTGATAATTGCATTTACAGACACGTTTCGACGACTCGGCATTATTTTATGCGAGTGGACAAATAGATGACAAGCACCATTATATTGCTCTATCGGTGCATCAAGAAAAAGTCGCTATACAAATAGACTTAGGCGATGGACCGGTAGAGGATTACTTAGGCGACAGAGTGAATAACAATCGTTGGCACAACATAACAGTCATTTTACAAGAGAAAACTGTATTGGTTTACCTTGATAACACGAGCGCGACGTACGAAGTGCCAGGGGACGCGAGATACGTTTGTATTGACCCAGAAATCTACATATGCGGTGGTCCGGATTTACACAAAATGAAAGGATTGAAATCCTTCAACAATTTCGCTGGCAATTTAAAATACGTTTACTACAACGACGTATCGATATTGTACGAATTGAAGCAAAATAATCCGAAAGTGCATTACATTGGAGTACTGGATCCATTGTTCGAGGAAATTGATATAGAAGTGATACCAATAACATACCCGTTCGCGACATCGCATATATGGTGGCCCTTGAACCAGACTAACAGCATCAACTTGATTTTCGACTTTAAAACCGGTAAGAATATGGCCGTTTTGGCGTACAGCCAGATCACGTCCGGACAAGGCTACTGGGAGGTGAGTTTGCGTAATATAAAATATACCTGACTTCAGCAATTTCCTTAAATAGCAAGCCGCATAACATTCAAGAAACCTACTCAATCCAAGGTGTTTGATAATAAAATATTACTGTTTACGTAAATCTGCATTCAAAAGATCATTGCAATGCATACAGTTTCCTCGCTAATATATCATCCCGTAATGAATTTCATATGCTAAATATGTTTCTCGTGGTGATAAATTACAGGTATCTTTAGTAAAAATACACTGTTACGAAGCTCCGGGAGTTTTATTGGCAGAAAGTGTAAACATGTAACAAAGGAAAATCATTAATCATACCTTCGGCCCTCCTCTTTCTCACACACATTGAAATCACATTTAAATACAAATAAGAATAAAATAAATTATGTATCATCTACATGCAAATTCACATAATAGCGTAAATAGTAAAATAATACAATAATTCCTTTATGTTCTTCATCCAAGTTATACAAACGTAGGCATTGCTCTTTTGGAAACATATCGAACGATGTTTAAAGCAATTATTCGGATGAGTTGAAGATTCAGTGTGACGACTCCAACAATCATTTCTGATTGTTATTGCGTATTAGAACAGCAAATTGGAGTGAGTTCCAGGTCTTCCCCACCCGTGGGTGCTCCAAAAGTAGCATTTAATAGATGAAGGCCACATCCTACGCATACTCCCGCTACTCTGATTAAATCGATAAACGAGCCGTTAATTACAGTGGATGGCCATTTTTTTTAAAGAAAAAACAGATTTATCTAAACACATAAAAAGTTTTCCTTTACGGTATCAATATTTCTAAATTTGTTCTCACTGTCTCCAAATTACAACGATCACAAGATGTTAGACAAATTATAGTCACGTGTAACATATTGATAAATTTATTTGTCTCGCCTCTCAGATGGGAATGATTAAAGATATAGACCAGGATTTGGTCAAAATTAATAGGTAGTTAATAAAAGCCGTACTTGGCAAGCTTGATAGACTGTGACCATGCCCTTCTCATTCTTAGAAAAGATTCTTGTTCAACAGGCAGAATGATAAAAGGTTAATGATCATGGTGATGATAATAGTACATTAATATTCAAGGTTAGAATGGTGAAGGAGGAGATAAGGTTCGAACTGGTCCCGGACGTGGGTAAAAACGTGACGGTGTTGAAGTCTGTGAAATTCAACGTCAGCAACGACTGGCACACAGTTGAGCTGGACTATCGGAAAGGAAGAATCAAACTCACCGTCGACTATCACAATAAACACGCACAAATGTTCGGTGAGTTGACGTTATTATGGTATTTGATTGTAGAAACAAATTTAGGTTATGTACTGATAAAGTTAAAAAATCACGTAATACTAACACATATGAGCCATGGTTATTCGAAAAAGAATTATAATATTATTATTATTATAATCCTTAATAATACCTCTGAAGCTGTTAATATTCAAGTGCAGGATAAAAGAGATTGTATTAGAAATCTTCGATACACAAAGAAGATGAATGTTGCAAACATACCAATACTGCAAAAACTATCATTTTTTTATCACCCTAATCAAAATATTTTCTCCTAGCTTATTGTATACCAATAAAACTGGCGTTCATAACGAATAACAATAAACGATGGAGATATAAAAAGTAACAAAGAAATGCAATAAATGTGTTTAGGTACTGAGGAAAAACCGATGATATAAAACGGATGAATTATTCAAATACTATACTTGTACATTCCAAAGCATTATTTATTTATTTCACTTTTTTGACTGCTTAGTAGTAATACTAACTTTGTTGCATTTTTATTTGAGACGAGAATGCATAAAAAGTGTGGCCATCCTCGTTCTCAAGTGTCATCATCATCAGCATGTCTCGGCCCACTATTACTGGGAAATGATCCTCATCCGGGGCGTGCGGGTGGAAGATTTCGAGTGGCAAGTGTGCGCAACTCATGTATCATGAACTTAAATACCTTAAATTCTTAATACCCACTTTAAATCAATTTTGCAATCGGAATGTTTCCCACACTCAAAAAACAGAAAAATAAATGAGACACTTTTTAAGGATAAAAGTTAATGCAGGATATTTTAAGCGCCTGTGTCATAACATAAAATTGTTTTATTAATACAGGTTTGGATTTCCAATTGCAAGACAAGATAGTCATTGGAAGCGGTTTAAAATCAGCCAACTTGGGTCTCATAGGGTGTATGCGAAACATCAAAATCAACGGACTCCTCATAGAGCCTAGGTAAGGTTAGATGGAGAGGACTAAATAAGGCGATTAGTAGAAAATAACTCTTGAGCATTTTCACGAAATCATTCTTAACTCAGCGTGTTGTACAACTGCCAGGAATTTTAATAGCTTAACCACAAAACAATTACAAAATGTGAGCCAATCCAATGATTATTCTCGTACTTGTAATCTCGTCGCGATTGCAAAGCTTAGTAACGCTGTTTCGTAGCGTTATTGGTTTTCAAAAGTTTTATATCGCTATGTACATAGAATGTATGATAGTAAAGTAACCAAGCAGATATAATATATGTGAATTATCTAGAACAGTTAACGTTCTTACTTTGACAAAATCGGAGAAGTTCTGAAAGAAGAACAGGTCAAAAGAATTATGAATGGACGGGCATGTGTGACGAGGATATGAATGTGGAAGACGTAAAAGAAGTTTGCCTGGATATAGTAGGTGGAAATACTTAGCATCTACATCACTGTGGAAAATATGTGTAACTATATATTCACTAAGCTGTGAAGGCTACCAATGTGTTGTTGACCAGCGTGGCAATCGCCTTAACCCTATCATTCTGCGAGGAGACCGTATTCAAACAGTGGAATGATAAAAGGGTCGAAAAAAAATGTACCTATGTATTAACTGACATAACAAATATATTAATATGTAGTTTTGATATTTGTTAAATTGTTCTTGTATGAAGCTATGCAAGCATTTCATTATTACAAAGAAATTAAATTTATAATCTAGACACGTATTGTTTTTCTTTCTTATAAAATAAATGAATTAATCAAGCTCATATTTCTTATCCTATTTTTCTTACCTATATATAAGGTATAAATTAAGCACACGAGTATATCATATCTTAAATACATCGCAATGATCTTAGGTTCGTAATAAACACAGAGAGAGTTGTCGGCGAAGTGGCCATAGATGATTGTCAGTACGTAGACCCGTGCACGCGGCCCAACACTTGCGAACACGGCGGCATCTGCTCCATCAGGGAAGACAGGGTCATTTGCAACTGCGACAGCACTGGTGCGTATTACTTTATCGTTTGACTCATCATCATCATAATTATCAGCCTACTCCCGTCCACTGCTGGACATAGGCCTCTCCAATGGCACGCCACTGAGCTCGATCTTCGGCTCTTCGCATCCAACCACTGCCAGCCACTTTACGTATATCATCACTCCACCTAGCTAGAGGGCGTTCTACGCTACGTTTGTCAAGCCGCGGTCTCTACTCTAGAACACGTCTGCTCCAGGGGCTATCGGTTCTGTGACAGACGTGACCAGCCCACTGCCACTTCAGCTAGCTAATCATTTAGGCTATGTCGATAACTTTGGTTCTCTGTCGGATCGTCTTATTTCTGATCCTTCAGAGAGACGCCGAGCACAGCCGTTTCCATAGCTCGCTGAGCGACCTTACATTAATGGACCAGTTGCGCCGTCAGTGTCCACGTGTACCGCCTGCCCAGCGTGGTGATTACGGGGATCGTAATCACCACCACCATATCATCACGTAACGTCCACGTAATCACCAAATAACCTCAATAACCTCATTATATATATAGGTATACCAATAAAATTGCAATCATAGCACTGCATATTAAGTCTCCAACATTGTCCAATCAGTTTTATAAGTCACAAATCATGAAGGTTTTTGAATAATGATTAAAATGTTTTTGAACGAAATGTAAGAATGTTTAGTGTAGGTACTGGATAGATTTCAATGAATATTTTTTAGTTTTATTTCTTAGGCAATTGGTCTTTGCCTTTAATATTATAAAATATTACGATATCTTCAATTAATGTTGACTTATTAAAGTTTTAAGAAACCACGTTTAGCGATTTTCTAAATATGTATTAACAACATATATTTTTTTCCTTGTATATTTTTATGTTGTCTTATCTGAACATAAAATAAAATGCTAATATCATAAAACCAAACGTACTCGCGTGTATGGGCCAGTGTTAAACAATATACCTATATTATTTTCACTTTGTACCTTTTAGCTTCCTAGTGCGTATGTAATTGAATCCGGATTCAATTAGGCCGTACTGCCGTCGATAAACAAACTACCTTCGATCCTTATAGTTAGTTATCTGAGTTATTAACTATTTACTTAGTTATACCCGACCCACTCCGCTGTGGCAACGGAAGTGTATTTACTACATCCAGCTGGTACACCTGGCTTCGTTTGTCGCACTGCAATATGAATAAATGACAATCAGATGGTCATCATCTTTACAATAAACAAAACATGGAAAACGCAAAACACGAATTCGTTGTGAGAGACTGTGAAATTATAAAATTATGATTACTATTAAAAAAAAAAAAAACTTTGAAAAAGTTACATTTCAGGAACTCATTCAAGCGCATGATGAGCCTTTTTATAATTTTTACTTCTGCCTTTTACTGTTGAACTATCTTTGCAGCCCTTAAAGTTGCAAAATGCGTTTTACCGTTACTATGAGCATATGGAATGGCGCCTCAATAAAAACTGGTAAACACTCCCCTGGTATTACAATCTTCTGCCTAACCATTAGAGGAAATACAAATATAATGGTATCGTGCGCCTGAAACAGAGCGTGTATGGATAAACAGGAGCGGAACAATTGAAATTTAAAAAAATATATTACACAGCGTAAAATATTGTTTGTTCCTACGAGTGCCTGAAGAAAGTGGGCAGCGATTGGAAACCTGCAGCGACATGTGTCAGCCAACGTGGATATACATTTCAGTGACAATGACGCAGCCGCCATACTAGTCACGTCCTGATAAGCGGCGGTATCAGCTTACAGTACGACACGCCGTCACGGCTCTCACTGGCCGGGTACATGTAAATGTTTAGTACATAATTATGTACATGATTAACTTAGCTGTTTTGAAAGATTTACGCGGCACCTTTGTTACTGTTTTATTTAGTAATGGTATTGTCTCATCTTCACACCTGGTTGCTTAAGAGATACCTACACAGAAAACGCTGAGACCCTAATATACCTTTGTGCTCTCTGCTTACACCGCAAGAGGCGACCTGGCGAGGCTATAGTAACAAAAATAACAAAACTTACATCTAATAGCTAACTCTTTTAGTATAAATTATACAACATTTCTTGAATTGTATAAACTGTATACAGCTCTAAATTCAATTATATTTTTAGTATCCACGTTACGACAGCCTCAGTTGTCAGTAAACCTGTCAATTAAGCCTCTAGCCTGCGTTTTGTACCACGAGTTTGAGCCAATAAGAGTTTAAAATTAAGTAAATAAGTTTATTTGAAAAACCTATACTTAATAATTCAAGACCCTCGCTCGTGGTCGTCACATTGTAGATAAGGAGATTCCACTACCCCTTACCTGCCCTTATGTGACATATGTCCGCCTCAATTTCTGGGTTGCCCGATTATAGAATTCGAAATTTGATCAATGGGATTCTGGGACGATTAGAAACTTTAAAATGATTGTTAAATAGATATGTATAGATACTTTTATTCTATTTAATCACATTTTATATGCTCTTCATTTTTTCTATAGCTCAGTAAGATATATTAACATTAATTTTGTTTTGATACCTACCCCAAAAAAGAAGTATCCACCTTAACTGGCGGAAACAGATATAAACGGAGTCATATTACCTTTCGACATAAGACAGCCAGGCTGCCACGTCAGGGATCTGGCTTAACGATATAATATTATTAACAAACTCTCTTATATGACTAATTATTAAATATTACACCTTACGCATAATCCAGCGATATTTATTCGTGTATGAAACCCACATTTATGTTATTCCAAGCTACACACATCACGTTACATATTTACTTGGGAATGGCATTCCTTTGAACCGCAAAATTAAGTGACGTACGTTGAAAACTGAAGACACCCACCTAATATTAAATGTTACTTAATAAACTATGAACACGATTCACGCTAACAATACCACCTCCACATTTAATGGTATGCTAAAACAGATGTTATATAAAATGTATATATGGCCGTAATGATTTTGATTGATATAGGCCTCGTCAAATTGGTTATCATATTGACATGTCGAAAACCTGTTTAAACAGAAGAATACAAAAATTTAAAATAATAATAAGATTATAAAAAATGCTATTGTTAACAAAGCACTTATCCAGTGTGGCAGGCTATGGCCTTAACCCTCTAATTATGAGACGCGACTCATATTCCAACGGTGGAATAATAAAAGGGTCCAAAAAAAGGTCATCATCATTATCATCGTTCGCCTCTAGATGTCCATTACTGGTAAAATGAATGGTACTAATTCTATTAAATTTTTTGATGCAATAATGTATTCAATTACAACCGATTAATGAAGTTGATATTATATGTATTACATCACACAACCAACAAACATTACACAAATATGTCAACCGTGAGTCACGAGATCAACTTACCGAATATTACTGTGTAAACTAATTAGTAAAATGATTAATTAGTAATATAAGTTGAGTAATCAGTTAATCATGACACCGAAACATTGTAATCTAATCACGATAATATTATCACATTACAAGTAAATCAACACATCATTTACAGAGCAGAACATGATACTACTATATGCCGTCACGCCCGGTTTCTTATAGGATTGGCAGAAAGCAGCCAGTTTCAAGTATTACTGTCTTTGCAGATCTGACGTGCTTCCTATATTTATCAATTTAAAATTAATGAATTTACTTCTATGCTCCACTCAGCAAACAATTATAATTTTCTGAACAAGCCATAGAAGTGAGTATTCCCAGAACTACATAATGCTTATGCATGAAATCACAGCCAAATATCGTTTTAAATACACTGTAAAATTTATTTGTCTATCTCTCTATAAAAATATTATTAGTCTGCATAGAACTGCTAGAGGTATCATTCATTCATACTACTGCCATGCTTGATTTATGTTACTATTTTTACAATACCTCATTATTCTTTGGTTCATTCCAGAATTGTGATCAAAATACGTGTCAATATGGATCAGGATTACGTCTTAACGTTGTTTGAATTCAAAATTTAAACCCAATGTAACTCGAATTTACTCGCGGAATGTCACGACATCGCTTCTTGTGGAGGCCAAAATGCATACGCTGCGTGTCCTCAAACTGGCTTAGAGTATTCATGTGTAACGTACCTATCTATTACCTAACACCTTCAACCCATCAGCGTCTGAAGTTCCACAAGCTCTCTACTAGATGGCGCTGTCACAAGTTTTTGTTTTCTTTATTAAAGAGCTAATCACAATTTGGTAATGTCGCTCTAAAAAATGAGCAAGAAACAACACAATTTCAACATAAACTTGTATCTAATGTGCGCAAAGAAATGACTGAAATGAGAATAGCGTATAATTAAAAGTTACATATACATAGACAGAAATCCCTTAATGTATAGGTACAGATTTCACCGATATTTTCTTAATCCTCGTATTTCCAAGGGTTTCTCGTTACCATCTTAGATGTTTATTGATTTAAAGTTATCGAGGTAGTAATGAATTCTTTTACATATCATCATTAGCCTGTCTCAGTCAACTGCTAAACATAATAACCTAAACTATAAGTTTAGACAGTAAATAGAATGTTAAAAGCTGTGGATTTTGTGAATAAATAAAAATAAAAATAAAATAAATAATAAGTCAGAGTGCTGCAAGAAGAAGATATCGCAAGAATAGAAATATTTGGTTATATTTTCCTACCTGATGATATTTTCCTACCTGGCATGATGATATAATAATAATTTATTCTGGTTAATGCACACTAACTAATAACTTAACTTATAACGAATTATTAAAATCAAATCGATTGACCCTGAGGGTTCAATTCTTACGGTTTTTTTCACGGTCAGTTGCAAATGTACAACCTACATGATTTGCAAGAGCCACTTACAACTGTGTTATTAAAACCAAAAAATCAAACTACTTACAGCGCCATTAAACGCGATTTTTAGAGTTCATCAAGAAACAAGTTCATGCATTATTCGGAAACGTTTATCACAAACAAAACATATAACCGCATTCATTCAACAAACCGTTAACTTTAATGGTTTATTAACTCTCCATTTGACCGTTTACCTAACCGTACAAATAATTTTCTTGCCGTTCAATATAACATTACGCTCGTATTTCCGCCCACCATGGTTGTCCCACTACGGAATACAGGGAGAGCAAAATCCAAACAC